>BQNB010016245.1:0-71925 GCA_026074375.1 Tanacetum coccineum
AAACTCATAAGTCAATTAGAGGTTCATGCTGCTCCAGTATCAAAGGAATATATCAATCAAAAGTTTCTAAGAAGTCTTCCTCCTTTATGGAGTCAAATTGCTTTAATCATGAGAAATAAGCAAGACATAGACCAAACTTATATTGATGATCTCTACAACAACCTTAGGGTCTATGAAGATAAGATAAAAAGGTCTTTAAGTTCCACATCTAATTCTCAGAACTTGGCTTTTCTTTCTTCTGAGAATACAAGCAACACTAATAAAGTTAGTACTGCCAGTGGGAATTTTAGAGTTAATACTGCTGGAGGAACGAGTTTAACAAATCAGGTTTCATCTACTCCAGGTGCTGATGAAGTAGTATGTTCTTTCTTTGCACAACAGACAACGAGTCCCCCACTTGATAATGAGGATTTGCAGCAGATTGATCAAGATGACTTAGAAGAATTATATATTAGATGCCAAGTAGCCATGTTGACTGTTAGGGTGCAGATATTCATTCAAAAGACAAGAAGGAACTTGGATTTCAAAGGAAAGCAACCTGTTACCTTTGATAAGTCAAAAGTTGAGTACTACAACTGTCATAAGAAAGGGCAATTTGCTAAGGAATGCAAATCAGGAATGAACCCTAAGCATAGTTAATAGAGATAGATCAATAGAGATCAATTAGCAATCATAGCTTGTAACCTAGTACGATTCAAGTTATAATACAAAGGTTCAAGATCTATTCAGTAAGGGATCCAACAAGTGGTATCAGAGCTTGTGTGGAAACTCTGAATAAGAAGAACTCCATTATTTGAAGCAGATTTACAATCAAACTAGAAAGATGACAGAACAAGACTCTCCTCCACCAACTATAACAGCAATGAAAATCCCTATCATCAAGAAGGGAGAATATGATATTTAGAGCATGAGAATGCGATAATATATCTGCCACACAAATCAGTAGAGATCAATTAGCAATCATAGCTTGTAACCTAGTACGATTCAAGAAATAATACAAAGGTTGAGTTTGATAAAAGATCTTTTGTGTTTACTTAATACTGTTCTTCTTAGCATTGTTGATTAGTTTCCGCATAATCAATAGTGTCCAATCAGTGTTTCATTATTGTTGCTTTGGATTTATCTAAAGTAGAAAACCCTTTGCAAGCTAAAGGTTCAAGATCTATTCAGTAAGGGATCCAACAGGTGGTCACCAACTAGAAGAATCTTTGACCTTAAAGGAAAAATAATAGCCTCTAGTAAATCTGAATGTCAGTCTGACATTTCTGTTGATGATAATGCATGTACTTCTAACCCTCAGGAACCTATAAGAAAACAGTTTCCAAAATCTACTTTTTATTTGACAGGTCGTCCAAATTTGTTTATGGTGCGTCGACTCAGGGTGCTCAAAGCATATGACAAGAAATCTGAAGCTTCTAATAAACTTTGTGTTGAAGTTCTTAGGAACCGTCCGCTTTGGAAATGATCATATTGCTGCAATTCTGGGTTATGGTGATCTTCAATGGGAAAAAATTTTGATTTTACAGCAATCACAGGCTATGGTGATTATATACAGGGGAAAAATATTACTATTTGTCATGTATATTATGTTGAAGGCCTTGGACATAATCTCTTTAGCGTTGGACAATTTTGTGATGGCGATTTAGAAGTGGCTTTTCGTTCTAAGGAATGTTATGTGCGTATATATAAGGAGATTGATTTGCTTATAGGGGTCATGAATCAAATTGATATACTATCTCCATTTATGGACATGGCTGCTTCTTCACGTTTGTCTAATGTATAAGGCAACTTCGACAAAGTTGTTAGTTATGGCACAGACGGACTCTAAACATCTTATTTTTTGGCACCATAGATGATATTACAGACTTGACTTGGATTGTGGTCTACAAAGTTTAAAATTTGGAAAGATCACTTAGATCTGCTTGTGAAGAGGAAAAAGCAAGAAAGCTTATCTCCACTCAAAATGGTAGGCTACAAGTGTCACTCCAAATTGGAATTACTTCATATGGATTTATGCGGTCCAATGCGGGTAGCTTCGATCAATGGAAAGAAGTATATTCTTGTGATCGTGGATGATTATTCTCGATATACATGGGTTTAATTTCTTTATTTGAAAGATGAAATCCAGAGATTATAAAGAAATCCATTGCTCATGCTCAAATGGGGAATTATAAGCGGATAGTTTGCCAGATTCGTTACCAGTCAATGGTACTGAATTCAAAATGGAACTCTTAAAGCTCTTTTTTTTTCATATTTTTATTATGAAAAGTTAGGCATCATGCAACAATTTTCAACTGCTCGAACGCCCTAACAAAAATGGAGTAGTTGAAAGACGTAATCAAATCTTGTTGAAGCTGCTCGTACGATGCTTATCTTTTCTCGTTCACCGAATTTTTTGGCTGAAGCAGTGGCTGCCGCTTATTTTACTCTAAAAATCGGTCAAATCATTTTTTCACGACATAACCCAAACACCTTATTGAGTTATTACGTGGCAGAAAGCCGAATGTTGAATCTTTTTCATGTGTTTGGTTCTTTGTGTTATCCAACAAATGACCAAGATGATCTTGGAAAAATGAAACCAAAAGCAGACATTGGGGTCTTTATTGGTTATTCGGAAACATCAAGAGGGTTTCGAATCTATAACAGACGCACTAAAAAGATTATGGTAACCATAATTGTCATGTTTGACGAGTCATTGCTTGGGTTTCTGAAACACGATTTGTTTTGAACCCGAGCTTCAACGATTCATAAATCATAATTCATCAGCCAGGAAAAAATTGAATTACTCCATTAAAGAAGATTTAGATTAATTAGTTCAGTCATTGTGTATAGTATTGTTTAAGAAGAATTTTTCTGATACACCTATCAATTCCGCTGCACAACCGACTCAAATTCATGATGACTCACCTTCTACATCTTCAATTATTGTTGAAGAACATAAGGCTCCTACCATTGTGACTACATCTAATAAACAAACCTATCCAATCTCTTTAACGGAGGCTGATGACTTCAATCAAGAAGATTCTTCTAATTTTGATGGCAATTCACAGTTTGTTTCATATAATCCTCTAAGTCATGAGGAAATTAAGTCATCAACAACGGCTCTAAAACCATCAAATGTGCAGAATTTCCATCAAGTACAACCCTCAACTCACATTTGGACAAAAGATCATCCTCTAGATCAAGTTATTGGCGACCCATCCAAACCTGTCATGACTCGCCAACGGCTACATACAGATTTTGAGGGATGCATGTATGCATTAATCGTCAGCACTATTGAACCAAAGAATATCAAAGAAGCTATGGCAGACCACAGTTGGATTGAGTCCATGAAAGATGAGTTGAATCAATTTGAGAGACTTCAAGTTTGGGAACTCATTCCACGACCAGAAGGAAAGAATGTTATTGCTCTCAAATGGCTCTAGAAGAACAAGTGTGATGCTGAGAATATTGTAGTTCGGAACAAAACTCGCCTTGTGGCTAAAGGATACAAGCAGGAAGAAGGCATTGATTTTGAAGAGTCGTTTGCTCCTGTTGCTCGTCTTGAGGCTGTTCGGATGTTTATTACTTATAAGAATATCACAATCTTTCAAATGGATGTCAAAACGGCTTTTCTCAATGGTCATTTGAAACAAAAAGTCTATGTCAGCCAACTTGAAGGGTTTATTGATCCAGATATAGGTTGAAAAAAGCTCTATACGGTCTTAAGCAAGCACCACATGCATGGTATGACAAATTGTCTTCTTTTCTAATTGAACATGGGTTCACTAAAGGTATTATTGACCCAACTTTGTTTTACACGACGTCACGGAGGAGACATATTACTTGTTCAAGTATATGTTGACGACATTATTTTTGGTTTTAAACAAATCCAGATTTTTCAAATGTTATGCCAAACCTAATGAAAATTAATTTTGATATGTTGATGATGGGTGGAACTAAAGTTCTTTCTTAGACTCAGTTCATCATCTCCCCGTGGCATATTCATAAGTCAGTCACAATATGCAATTGAGTTGTTAAAGAAACATGGTCTAGATGAATGTGTCTCAATGAGTACACCTATGGCAACTGAGAGGCTGGATGCTGATTTACAAGGCACTCCTACTGATCAAACAACTTATCGTCGTATGATATGAGGGCTTATGTACCTAACAGCCAGTCGTCCAGACATTACTTTTGCTTACTTTTGTATGTGCTCAGTTATCAAGCACGTTCTTAGGTCAAAACACCTCAAGAGGTTAAACGGATTCTTTCAGTACCTGAGACAGTCCTATAAATATGGGCCTATGGTATCCGTAGGATTATGGATTTGAAACTAATTTGCCTTTTTAGACGGGACATGCAGATGTAAAGATGATGTAAAAAGCACATCAGGAGGATTGCAATTTCTAGGTGGAAAGCTCGTGAGTTGGAGTTCAAAGAAACAAGATTGTACTGCGATGTCTACTGCTGAGGCTGAATATGTTTCCTTGTCTGCATGTTGTGCACAAGTTATTTGGATGCGAACTCAACTGCTTGACTATGGATACAAGTACAATCGGATTCCGATGTACTGTGACTCCAAGAGTGCCATTGCTATCTCGTGCAATCCGGTCCAGCACTCTAAGACTAAGCATATTGACATCCGATATCATTTTATTAAAGAACATGTTGAGAAGGGTACTGTGGAAATTTACTTTGTCGGGACAGAATACCAACTTGCAAGAATCTATTTACTAAAGCGCTTCCAAAAGAACGATTTGAGTTATCTGGTTCATAGGCCATTGGTATGCGATGGATGACTCCAACTCCAGTTGAAAGCCTGACAACTTCTGAAAAGATATACATCAAAAAACATGTAAATAATTTTTCAAAAACAAAAGAAAAAAATTGAAAATTCCAAATCCCAAAAGGATTTGTATTATTTATATAATATTTTATATATATATATATATATATATTTATATAGTATATATATATTATTTATTTATATATATATATAATAAAATAATTTAAAAGATCACATGATTAGATTTATGATTCCAAATTTTTTATAAAAAGCTTTCAAAAGAAAAAACGGAATCATAATCTAAGGGGGAGTACTTGAAACTTTTCATTCACATACATCATTTCGAAAATAAAATAAAACAATAATCTCTAAAGAGGACTGAATTTGAAAAACGTTATAGTTTCAAATAGGGAGTTTTTATGTTAAAACTCAAACATCTTCATTTTCGGACTAAGTATTTTACATGATTTCATTTCAAGGAGGAGGTTTTGAAAATTTTCATTACTCAAGGGGGAGTTTTTGAAAATTTGAAAAACAAAATTTGGGAAATAAATGATTAAAATCGAAAATGAAAACCACAGGGGCTGAAAGTGTCATTTTTCAAACAAATATTCGGTGGCTATAAAAGGAGGAAAAATTTTCTATTTTACTTTTTATAATTACCGAGTCTTATTGTCGAGTTTGAGTAGAAAATCAAAGCACCTCTTTCGAGTTCATTACAACGATTACAACTACTTTTCTTACTCAAACGTAAGTGGATATGATTTGTGGTTCAAATAATACATGTGTTTGCATTATCGAGTTTAAACTCGGTAATATTTAGGATTACCGAGTTTGTGTTTTATCGAGTTTATGCAACAAGATTGAAATCAAGGACGATAATAAACAATGTTTATGTAGAAATAAGTGATAAATAGCTTAGGAATGGTTAACTAGTCGCTGAAATTGAAATTCGGAAGTGTATGGTGTTTATCGAGTTTGATTATTATCGAGTTTGATTGTTTGTCTACTGTTTTGAGTCGAAAAATGTAAATTGAAACAATAAATACTAATCGAGTTTGGTTTTTTCATAAGTTAAAATGAATCATTGTTTATCTAGTTTGTGAAACTCAGTAATAGTCAAATAGTCAAACTCGGAAGGGTCAAAAAGTCAAACTCGGTGGTGTCAAAAAGTCAAAATTCAGTAAAAATGCGTTTGTGGAAACGTGAAGTTGTTTTGAGAAAGAAATAATTTTGATGATTAATGCTTATGATGATTAATGCTTGAATGTCTGTGGAACAAAAAGATCAGTTTCTCATGTGTGGTGAAAACATCAAATAATTTTGAGAAAGAAATCAAGTTTTTATGAATTCTAAGCCCTGGGTTATATATATATCTATTCGTAATTGTTTAAGTGGACTAAGTCATGTCCGGTTTCGGCCGTTTTCTGCAATGAACAGAATGAGGAGTGAGTGACTTAGTGTCCATTCAATTATTGAATTAGATATGTTTGTCTTTATTGTTTAGGAATCATGACAAAAAGTAAAAGTGAAAAGTTTTTTATAACTTGAATCTGAAAATCCAAATCTCAATTGTTTAAGTGGACTAAGTCATGTCCGGTTTTGGCCGTTTTCTGCAATGAACAGAATGAGAAGTGAGTGACTTACGTTGTCAATGGCAAATTGTGGGTTTGTGATTATATGATTCTATGTTATCATTATAAAGAAAGTTTTTGTCAAATGATTTCTGGAAAAGTTCTCAAAATCTGATATGTGTCAAAATGATACTCTTCATAAAACAATTTTATAGATGTTGAATGATTTTCTCATTAATTTATAGTAAAAAGTCTTGATTAAAATCAAAAGAGAAATCTTCCCATTCATTCTTGAATGAGTTACGATGTAAACAAAGAAGTTCTGGTGAGGATATTATATAAAAACCAGAAGAGAGAGCTAAATCCATATGCGGAAAAAGCAAATCAAAAGTGTGTTCAAAAAAGAATGCCAGAACATACAAAATGATAATCAAAAAGATTAATTACGAATAAAGCGTTATTGCATGTGTAGAAAAGCAAGAACGAGCACATGAGAAAGAAACTGATCAAAAATATGTTCAAAAAGAATTGCCAAAACATATAAAATAGACAGAGTGGAAAAAGACAAAAATGTTATAAGAATTGTTTATTATCTAACATCTTAATTTTTTGATTCAGCTAATCATCTTGGCACAACTACAACATGCAGCTAGGGATCATCCGATGAAATGTGCACCTCCAAACAAATGATGTGATCTTATGGTTCTAAAACTAGAATGTTGATTCTTGAACATGTGCAATGCCACCGAAAAGATTATTTTGAGAACATCACAAGTTTCATCCAGTACGATTTAGCATTGCAGCTTCTTCCTCCGTACATGGATTTATATGAGACACTGTTTGGCAAATTTGAAGGAAGACGGTTAGAGTATAGGCGCAAGTTTAATGTGGTAAGAAAGAAGTTTCTCTTGCACATGGTTGACTTCAGAACAATCTTTCATCTACCAACAAGCAACTGACCAACCAATTCATAATTCAATCGTGCCCACCAATCATTTTCTGACATGGTTCCATTATACAAACATGAATTGGAATTTACAATGGAGTGAAGACATCATCAAGCTTTAAGACAATGGTCCTTTTGCAAGGCCATGAGCAAACGTTATGCTAGTATTTTCAAATGCATTGACAACATAAGTCACTGGAAGTGATTATACACGCCAATTGCAGATGAATAAAATGATTTATTGCTTTGTCAATACAAATTCATGTGGGATTATGCGAAGCTGTTATGGGAAGGACTTTTACTATTCTCTCATCATTCCAACATCTTCGATTTCATTATCTAAGATTTAAAAAAATCAAAGTTCATCATTAGTCATTACATGACTTGTTTTCAATGACATTCAAGACATACTGGAACAAGTATCACAATCTGCAAGATGATACATAATAAAAATACTTTAATTTTGGAAGTAACAAGATAAAAGTTGGCATGAAAATTCCAGATTGGTGATCATAAGTGATGAAGAACACGGTGCATTAAGGATGTTGCAGAGGTGTTTGGGTTAGATGTCCTTTGACTCAGTCACCAACTGGACTAAGTTACGAAGGATGCAAAGCCCGGACACCTAGCCCCCTAGGTCACTAACCCTAAAATGGATGCAGCAGAGTCAAGTGCTCCCAAACGGTCTACTGTGATTTGTTTTTGTCTTCCTGAAAGGAAATCTACACGTCTAACTCCACCAGCTCCAGTGCCAACTGTTGATAAAGTAGATGAGATGATCTTACAAGACACATTACAAGTAAGTCTTGCTGAGCACAAAAGTCGAGAAGAGCAAGAAGCTAGAGAAAATGTGGAACTAGTCAACAAGCACTTGGCGACTGAAGAGATTGAAAAGATGATAGAATGTTAGTGAATGTTATGATGATAGTTTCCTATAGGAATGCATGATAACCAATATTCCCGGCACTTAGGCTAGCGCCATGAGTGTGAGGATGTCCGGAGGTGGAGATCACTAATGATGAAGAGGTGGAAATTACTAATGTTGTCATACCTGTGAATGTAAATGAAGAGGAGGAAGAAATAACTGATGAAGTGTATGAATTAAAGCGAAGGGAGAAAGGGAAGATTGTAGAGGAGTCTAGGAGTACACCATTTCCCACACCAATTAGATCTCATAGGATTCATACTGATTTCGTATCCTCGGATACTAGGATCTCTTGGTAACTTGACGGTCACTATACTAAAAAACTACATTCATTTTTCACAAAAAATCACTCAGACAACAAATGTCTAAAACAAATCGACTTCTATCATTATTCAAAGCCAAACCTGCAGTTTCAAATGATACAAAAATTTCTTTCAAGAGTTACAGGGACGTTATACATATCTGTTTGAACATCTGAAAGCAAGGTTTCTGTCAAGGAAGTCATTTGATACTCTTGCTGATCATCTCCAAGAAGTTATGTTGCAGCAAATTACCCAATATGTAGGTAACACATATTATGGAGCAAGTTTAAAAGCAATTCCATGAGCAGGTTTGAGATCAAGTTCAGTGTTGTTTACGGAAGAGGCTGATTCTGGAAAAGGACAAAAAGACTAAAGAAGAGATGGAAACTGGATGATTGCTAAAGCTATTTTAAAGTTAACATTGGAATATACTGGGCTAAAATTTCCTCAAAATTCAAGGAATGCTATTGATTATCACATTCATCTCAAGTGGATGCGTCAGTAAGAAGTTATATGTCTGGACATATTCTTCATGTTCATCCAGTTCAATCACAAACACCATCTGTTCCAAAACAACAATATCAACTGTATCTTTCCATGAAAAAAGATACTCAGTTGCAGCAACAAAACATAACAATATGGCTTGCACTTCAGATGAAGTTTGAGAATCTTTAGGTACCACAAACTACATGTAGACCTTCTGCCGTTCGCCCAAGAGATCATGAAGATCCTCATGATGATGTTCATCCTGAGGGGGAGAATAGTGCAAAGTGGCAGAAGACATCTGAGTATGAAGCATATGTGTCTGGAGAGTCATTGTCTGGATAAGTCAATGAAGAGGAACGCGATCCATCAACTTTAGGTAATCAAGAGCAAGTAGATGATTATGATTTTTGGACTGATTCTTATGCTTCAGATGATGATGAAATACCGACGAAGCAAGTGTCACAAGATATTATGAAAGAAGTATCACTGACTATTGATGAAGCAAAGTTAAAGAAAATGGCTGATGAGATGTTGAGACAAAGATGTACTTTAGGAGATGAGCATCAATATCATATTGATCAGATGAATAATTTCTTGAAAAGTGACATTGTTTAGGATATGTAGGAATTAGGGGGGGGGGTAAAAAAATCTTGTTTCTCGCTCACGAAGACCACACCTTAGTTCAAAGTTGTTCAGTAGGAGATCATGAAGCTTACACACTATCTCTTATAAATCAAGACCTTTTGTATCTGAAGAAAGGAAGTTCAGGACCTGAGAAGATTGTATTGTCACTTCACAAGTTTCCTACAATTATCTTTAATAATGATGATATCGAAGAACGAACTTTTTGATGTGTGAATAAGCGTGTTAAGAAATTTAATCTTTTGCTCGATACTGGTTGTTGAACATTGGAAGAATCCTCATGCAAAGATCTTATACATAAAGGAAACAAAAGAGAGGTGGAAAAACCAAGGAAGTGATTTATTCGAACTCAAGATCATTACAAGTTATCAAGACATACTGGGAATTGTCGTCATGAAACAAGTTTATCAAAGAGATAGTTGCAAGAAGAGCCTAATGAGTGAATTGTGTAGATTACGAGCCTGATACAAGAATCTCATATAAGAATGCTATTAAGGACATGTATTTGCTGATATGAGTGGCAAGGTCCTAACTATGCGATAACAGGGTTGTTATGGTCTTTATCATTATTCATTAGAAGTTCAGTGATATGGGAAAGAGTGCATGATTTTCCAACTTGGAGTTGAAAGTTATCAACAAAAAGTTAATCTTACTGCACTAACAATATCTTTCCCAGGAGTTGAAAAGCACACAATGTTCTCCATCATCTATGAGCCAGTGCATGGAATCATATACAAGAATAGCAAGAAAGAGAAAAGGGTGATGAGACATTCAGAGATTCATAAGTTTTGTGATGCAACACTAATTAGAGTACTTGAAGGTTTAAAGAGTTACAATAATGATGTTAAGTATGGCTATGTACAAAGAGAACTTACGAATGATGAGGTTGAGTATCTAAAGTTGTTTGAAGAAGAGATTGAAGTAAGATTGAAGTATCGCAACCAGATGAGAAGATGGGAGATGTATGTGAATGGAAGACCACTTGGACCACGAAGGGAACGCCCAGAATAATCGACCCTTAGGGGGAGATTGTTAGGTTCATAAAAAGTGTCGATTATGTGGTTTAATTATATTTAGTCATTAGTCTTTATTTTGTTTAGAATAAAGAATAGTTTTTTTTTAATAACGTGTATATTGTGCTAAAAGTAAAGAATAGCATTATATGCCAAGAATAGACTAGAATGTTGAAAAATAAAGGAAGGGAAGACTCCTTCCTTCTCTTATAAATACCCCATCTAATCATCATTAGAGGGTGATGCCTTGTAACAAACTTTTCCTTTTCCCTCCATTTTAATAACATTTGAAAAATGAATACTTGCCCTCCTTACTATTCTCTCCAAGCTTCCATGGTTGATTATGTATGATTCAAGATAAACAAGACCTAACACATAAAGTGGCATAATGAGCAGCTGGTGGCCCAACATCTTTTTGGGGGCACACCAGTGAGAAAGAGCCACACCCTCAGCCTCAGTAGTGGTAAGTCTGCATTTAATTCTTTTTTAAACCTATCTATTTTGTTCTTTATTTGCACTTGAGTCTGATCAAGACATGATGCTTCAATTGATTTCACAACTGAAGCTGTCTGGATTATCTGCTCCTAATGATTCATATCTTAATAACAGGATTTGGATGAAGAGAACCAAACACTATTCATTTGATCACTTATTTTGTAGGGTCTATCTAAGTGTTCTTGTAGATAAACCAAGATCTGCTAGAGATGGGTTAAAAACTGCCAACACTGATTCAGGTACAAATGAGGAATCTAGAGCTGATGATATCTCAAAGAAGATAAATCTGGAGGATTTATCAGAATTCTTGAAAGACACAAGATCTGCATTCTTCACTCCTGACTCCCATAATGATGACCGCATCATTGTTACATATAAGAGTGAAGAAGAGGAAGCTAACAAAGAAGACACTCATGATACTTCTCATGATGTGCCTAAAGACACTTCAGTCCCACCTCCTCCATCTCCAAAATCAGCTCAAATTCAAGAGTTAATGGCTCAGGTTCAATTACTTAAGTCCTAGAAGGATGAGCTGGAACAACAAAAGGCTTCAGCTGAAGCTAAAATTGCCTCACTAAAGGCTAGGCCCTCATATCCAGACGTCAACCAGCTTACTACTCTTCTGGTAACCTCTCTAAATCCTGAACTCATTTATAACTCTTGGCTTCATAGCTTTGCTAGAGCTTACCAACTGACCTAAAAGAGCTCCCCTCAAAAATCACTGGATTATCTGAAAAGATAAAAGAGCTAAAGAAGCATGTTAGAGACATGGAAATAGAGCTGCCTGGGGATCTAAAACAAGTTCCACCAAAACTGGAGACATTCACTTCCACTATCTCCAGTCTTTCATCCTAGGTAGCTGAACTGAAGAACATTTATTGGGAACTTCCAGCAGAGTTTCTTAATTTGCCAAGTCAAGTTTCTTCAATTCAAGAAAAGCTCAAGATTTTAGATTCTCTTCCAAGTCTTTTGCATAAGGTTACTGATACCTTGAATAGGTTTGCCACCATGGTAGAAAATGCATCAGGAGCTACAAGCATGAATGTTCCTTCAGCAGGCAAAGCAACTGCTTCACCTGCTGAAGGGGAGAAAAACACCAAAGATGCTGACACAAACCTAAAAGATGAATTAGTTGATCTATTAGGAAAAAATGTTGTGACACAGTACTACACCAAGAAGTTACTCTTTGATAAATACTATGACAAGATGCTGAAAAGGAAGAAAAGCCCTAAGATCACAAACTGTGAAGTTCTCACAAAGAAAGGCCCTATCACACTGAAAATATACAGGGAAGACGGGTCTGATGAAGTCATCTCAAATCTCAAAGTCAGTGATCTACATTCGACATAATGGAGAGAAGTAATACAAGCTTGTCCAGATAAAAGTAAAAAAGGATGGAAAACCATTTATGATCTGGTAAATACAAGATTGTATCAGCTGACTCAAACTAAACAAGAACTCAAGATTGACTTAAACAAACCCCTCAAAGAACAAGATCCTCTGAATGAGCTAAATGAGTTAGCTAACAAGAAAAGGAAAAGAACCAGTGACTTAAAAGACCATTCCAGGTCAACAAAGAAACACATGTCATCAAGTTCAGCATAAAGAAGAGGTTTATTAAACAGCTAAGACAGTAGAATGGAAACCATTTGTAATAACTTTATCTTTTGTAAATGTAATTTAATGAAAGTTAGAATGAAAGGTTATCAGTTTATGTTGTTCAATTTATATCAGTTGTGTAAGAAGTTATTTTGCTCACTTACAATTGATTTTAACTTAGGCTATTTGTATATTCAAATATGGGGAGATTGTTGGGTTCAGTTCCTGAGCCCTTCAGTCTTTCAGTAGCTTCAAACATAAAATCCCCTAAATGTTTCTCAAGCTAAAGTCTTTCAGTTTGAGTCACTGAAGTTTCTTCAGCGTCAGCTCATCAGGTCCTTAGAAGATTGGGAAGTATCTTTACTTCAGTGTATGCAGCGGTACAGAAACTAAAGAAGGGCTCTTGGAAAGAGCTTCAGTTTAGCTTGGTTGACAATTCTAAGCTGAACGTTGTCTATCTCCTTAACAGAAGTTGAAACGTATTGTTTCACTTCTAGGAGGTTTACAAGGCGGGAAAAAGATTGCTTTATGTCAAAAGGAATAAAGCAATCTCCTTGGGAAAGTAACTTCTAAAGTTGGTATAGAAGTACAACAACTTTCCTCAAAGGACTATACCTAGTACTAAGAAAGCAAACGTGCATTAAATGGTAATTCAACCACCCATTTAATGCTTGCCATGTAGTCTAAGTTAAACTTGTAAACCCTAATTCCTTTTCCTATAAAAAGAAAGAGATTCCCAGAGTAAATGTTATCTCTTCTAATTAATGTGAAACACATTGAAGAGTTCATTTATCTCTTAAACAAACTGAATAGAAACTGCTGAAGCTGAAGCTTCAGTTCTAGTCGAATAGTTTGTTTTCTTATTTCTTATAACTTTGGTTAAAGAATAAGTTCGAAGGAGATAACACCCCAATTCTTATTCAACCACCTTGCTATTCCGCAAGCAAGGTGTGTCTGATATGTGAGAAATCACATATCCTTTTTATACCAAAAATGGCCTTAAAATGAACAAATTGTGCAAATTATGTTTGTATATTGCTTGTTTTGTCATTTGTGATGTGTAGGTATGGATATTGTAAATATCACAAGAAAACGGTCAAAACTGGACAAACACGAACACGAGACGAATAAAGTGTACAAGAGCCAGGAGTTTCTAGCAAAGGTCAACAAAGTCAACCTTGGTCAACCCTTGGTCAACCCACAAAAAGACAAAACCCTCAAAATCCTAAATGAGCCCTTGTTGTTAAATCTATTTGCACAAAAAGTCCAAAAACAATAACACTGTTAGTCCTTTACCACTTAAGGATTAACGGTCGTTATGTTTCTTACTATAAACCTTTTCTCCCCAATCTCATTTTCTCGAGCCCAAATAACATCACCGGCCCAATTCTTTTTTATAAATCTCGAGCCCAAGTCAAAACCCTTTTTTACTCTAGGTCAAACACAATTCTATAAAAGGAAAAGGGCGCGAAAATTAGGTTTTCTACTGTTCATCATCGTGCCCGAGTTTTACCCTGCATAAATCAAAGAGGTAAATCCCTTCTACCTCTCAACCCACAAATGCCTTGAAGACTCCAAGTACTAAGTGCCAACTCAGCATCAAAAACGTCACCAAGGGTCCTGATTGGCTACAACAGATAAGAGAATGACACGCGGGATTTATACAAACACACCAAAGATGGGAAATTTGCACTAAACTCGATGTTAAAGAAGCACAAGAGCTCCCAACTTATGGGATTGCTAGCTTGGCAATCCTTGTGCTCACAATCTCATCCAAGGGTTAAGATTGATCATCCAATGATTAGAAGATTTGAAGGGACAAGATCAAAAGCAAAGGGAGCGTATGAACAGACCTAGAAGCTTCTCTCTCCTCCTATAAATTGAAGGCCTGTTTCACTCACAAAGGATATCTAGAGTAGCTTAGTGTATAATTTAATTTAGCTTTTAAATGTAATTTTCTCTTTAAAGTCATTTAGCTTATTATGTTTTCTAAATCAATGTAATTCTCTTTTCAATTAGCTTGTAATCCGTTTGTTTAATCAATAAAATCTTAATTTCATAGTGCTTAATTATCATTTCAAGTTTTCTCTTATAAATAATATTGTTAAATAAGTTTTCTAAATGTTCATATAAGCTCTTAATAAGCTGTTTTCAACTCATAATCTAAGCTACACTCTCATTTAAGCTCTTAAAGCTTAAATGAGCTTATCTTATTCAAATCCATAATCAAAATACCTTAGCTTATTCTTGGAAGGGAAACCAGACATGGATTGGTTTCTAGGATCCCCTATGTTGACTATACAAATCGCTAAGTTAAAGTTAAAATCAGTTGGAGTGAGCCAAAACAACTTCTTCTTACACAATGATATAAATTGAACACATAAACTGATACCTTTCATCTAATTCAATTACAATACAAATTCAAAAGATAAAGTTATTACAAAAGATTACATTCTATTGCCTTAGCTTCTCAATGACTCTCATCTGCTTGAGTGGGTTCAAGTTTCTCTTATCAATTTTAGCAAACAGAAGAGAACTGAAGGGTATTGGCGGATTCATCAAGCTGGACCTTGGTGATAGTCTGAAGAAGATTTGTGTTCAGACCACTATTCCCCTCTTTATATTTTTTTAACATGGTGTTTGAGAAATCTCTAAAGTCTTTAATGGTAACAAAATCCTGTCTGTGATATGAGTTAAACAAAATCATACCTAGGACAGGTTCATTAAGCACAGTACCAGCTGGATGATCTTCATATTAAACTGATGACTTGAGCCTTTTGTTAGCTCTGAAAAAGTCATGAATGTCATCAGCATGCTTTCTTTTCTTGTTTGCCAGATCATTCAGTCTATCCAAAGGATCCTGTTCACTTAGAGGTCTATCCAAGTCGATTCCCAGTTCAGCTTCAGTTGTACGGAGATAGTCTATTCTTTCCTGTATTTGTTTATAGATGGATGTCCATCCTTTACCTTTTTTGTTAGGGCATGCTTTAACAACTTCTCTCCATTCACCAAGATGTAAGTCACTGGCTTTGAACTCAGGAATGATTTCACTTGTATCATCTTCTCTATATACCTTCAAAGTAATTGGACCCTTTCTGGTCAAGATGTCACAGTTGGTGATTCTTGATTTTGCTCTTCTATTCAGCATTTTGTCATACTGTAACTTTCATTGTAGTACTTTTTCACCACTTCTGGACCAAGAAGATCAATCAACTCTTCTTTCCTCATTTCACCTTCATGTCTGGCAGCTTCAGCTTTGGCTTCTTCCTCTATTTTCTTTTGTGCACTGATACGTTCTTTAGTTAAATGGACATGTTCTCCACTTTCAGTGACAAAGTCAAACTTTTTCAGTTCTTTTTTCTTAGAGGTTCAATCCATAGAATAGGCACGCGGTTGTTTTATCATCAAATCACTTTTTTTACTCACTTCTTTAGCATCCTTGAAGAACTGGCCTTTTTGCCTTGTCTTCCTTGATATGCTTCCCCTCAGGTTGAGAGGAGCCTTTTTTTTGTGGATATTGATGGAGAAGAAAGATTGCATTTGAGTTGTTGTGTTTGGATGTCAGGAGGAATGATGGTTTTGTGCAGGTGGTTGTTGTTGGTTTTGCGTGTAGGTTTTCTTTTTTAGCCTTCTTTTAGCTTTCTTTGACAATATTCGGGAGTGGGTTGCCTTGGTTTTGTGTTCTTTCCCTTCAGCAGGCATGAGTTGTCAGCTTGGCCTAGTGAAGGACACTTTGATTTAGCTTTTGATGAGGCAAGCAGAATCTAAAAACTGAGCAAACTTGTTCAACAGCATATGTGACATTTAGCAAGAGGCTTGGAAGAGCATCCAAGATTTTTAGCTTAGCTTGAACTGATGCAACTGGTAGTGAAAGAAATTCTGCTGGAAGTTCCCACTGAAGAGTCTTCAGTTCAGCGACTTGAGATGTAAGACTGGTGACATTTTTATGTAAAGTCATCCGCTTTGTAGGAATTTCTTTCAAATTCTCCTCGTAGTCAATCTTCCAATTCATGAACTTGTTTCTTAACCCTTTTATTTCCAGTTTAGTTCATTATGTAACACCCCAAATTGGGTCGCAAAGGGAATACGGGTCGGGCGCGTGTTCTTCAATGATCTAAATAACACAAGATATATATTGAACGACCAAAAAGTCGGTTAAAACATTACATTGATTTAACAAAGTATTTGTTACAACAGCCCGAAACTTCACTTGTTCACTTGTTCTAACTACAAAAGATTTCGAGCCCATAAACAAGATATACAAAATGTAATGCGACAAAATCTTTAATGCATGATATCCTAATCAAAACCACCAATGTTCCTTGCACCTCGTGCTTATTGACCTCCTCAAAATAACATGCAATAAAAAACGTCAACAATAATGTTGGTGAAGTATAGGTCATGATTAAAGGGATAATGTAAGTGTTACAGTTAGTATTTATCAGTGATAGGATTACAAGATATTTTTAGGGTAAGCGGATAGCTGTTAGACTCTTATAGTATCCCATTTTACAGCTACGTTTGTCCTAATGAAAACTAAGGGAAAGTTGGTTCCTAAGTGTACCCCTGTTTGTGGCGATGCTGGTAGTGTTCAAGGTAATGTGATTGGTCAGGACCTTTGTCACGATGTTTGTGGTGTTGGTCCGAGTGTGTCTCCGAAAAGACACTGTGTACGTGAGCCAAGTTCAAAACCGTCTCCAGACCAGAACATTGGTTCGTAAGTATACCGCCATTGGCGGTGGTGCCTGTGGTGTTGGACGTAATCTAGATGGTCGGGAGTTTTATGCCAACGATTATGGTGTTGGTCAGAGTGTGTCTCCGAAGAGACAGTGTGTACGTCAGTCGACTTCAGTAGCGTCTTTCGATCGAGGGCTGCAAATACCTAAAGTGCCAACTGTTGGTCAAACTGTTTCTCCAACTACTTGTGTGAGGCAACCTACTCCAGCGTCGCAACGATGTAGACGGCCAACTGCTATTGGTAAGTGTCTTTTACTTTTTTTATGTATTCATCTTTATCATCTGACTCCATTTGTAGTTGCTAATGTATTTGTACCTCTACCAGGTAGTCAATCGTTGTCCCATTCGATGTCTGATGCTGGTTCAAATGGGCATTCGATTAGTATCGGTGGACGCTACGATGACGCCATTCATGTTGTTCGTAGTGATATTTCTTCTAATCGTCAAGTGGGTTAGGTACATATGTTCATGGATGTTTCTTATCAGTTTTCGATTTTCTGTGTTTGCTTTCTGATATATAGTTTGTTATTTAAGTGTATATTAATGTATTTGTATGTACTTCAGGAAGCCAACAACCAGTTATACCTGTATCCTCACGATCTGCACATGGTCTCCCCAATGTCAACAACCGATCCCGTGCTAGAGGGGATCGTACTAGACGAGACTTTGTTGTTGCTGGCGGTGATTTAACTTTACAACAACGTACATCAGGCCTACCGCTGGGATATAAGCACATTGGAAGTTGTGCTCACAGTTGTCAACATTGTGTAACTCTGTTTTGGTATGAGGAACGTGTGAAGAATACCGTAAGAGGTGCACGTCCACGTTATAATCGTTGTTGTAGAGGAGGTCGGGTTGCCTTACGCACGTATCAGATATATCCCGAATACATAAAGATGTTACTTGAAGATCGTCACTTTTTGGAAAATATAAGAGCGTATAATCAGATGTTCCGCATGACATCATTAGGGGCGCACATTGATGAGTCGATTAACAATGGACGTGGACCATATGTCTTTAAGATTTACGATCAGTTGTACCATTGGATAGGGTCACTATGTCCAGCAGAGGGCCAACCGCCACGGTTCTTGCAGTTGTACATTTATGATACGGACAACAAAGTAGATAATCGTATGAGTCATTTCGAGGGGGGAGAACAGTGTTCTTCGTAGAGATGTAGTCGAAGGATTAATAGATTTATTGGATACTCATAATGCATTGGTCCAGTTGTTCAGGACGGAACGTGAGAAGTTTAAGGATACACATATTCCAAATTTCAAAGTGCGGTTGTACAATGTCGTTGGTGCTCGGGAGTATGAGCTTCCTAGAAGGGATATGTTAGGTGCCATAGTATACGAGACGGGCTCGGAAACCGACATGGATTATGATATTGTTTTGGAAGAACGTTCACGCCAGCCACTGCGTGTAAACAAGTTATATCCGTCCTACATGTCACTACAGTTTCCTCTTCTATTTGTTTATGGTCAAGATGGTTACTTGATGACATCAAATAACGTCTATTTTATAGCATCATTTATCCCATGTAATTAACCCATTTTGTATAATTATTGCAAAGAATTGTTACTTAATCGTTTATATTTGAGAATTGCAGTAATTATGGAGTACTTGGTCAAGAAGGACTAAAAGGCACGCATTCTGGAGCTTATACGAAGATATTTTGAAGATTACTGTTCTGACAACCAATACGCCGTATCCATCAAGGAAGATACGGCGTATCTGTGCCTGCACTCACCAAAGACCACGAAGGAAACAAGATCCAATACGCCGTATCCAGAAGAAGGCAATACGCCGTATTCAAGCTATATGGGAATAAAATATTCTAGAAGATATCAAACGTGGTCCCTACTCCAAAAAACCCCCAATACGCCGTATCCAAGACTTTAGATACGCCGTATCGAACCAACTCCATACCCTATAAATAGAAAACTCAAAAACGAGTTTTAAGTGTGCTAAATCATATTCACGATACCTAAACCATAAAAGTCGATTTTCAGAGGAGAAAAAGAGCAATTCCATAGGAGATAACGTGTAATTTCTTATACTCTTGTAATTGTTCAGTTTTTGGTATCATTCGTTAACTCGGTTAGTTTACCTTGGCTAAATCATTACTTTTGTATTAATTATGACGTTTGAAGGCTAATACATTCGGGTATTAGCCATTATTATGAAAATCTTAATCTTTGGTTTGTTTATCTCGATTTCTTAATTTATCGTTGATTCCTTGTTTATGTTTATCAATATATACTTGTTTAGGTGCTTTTGTATGCGACCTATCATTCAACTGGATCTAGTGATACGGACCAAGTAATCTAGATGCTGGGATAGCTCTCCATATAGTGATTTATACATCTAGACCAATAGGATCACGATTAACGACCTATCTTTGCCCTTTGATTAAGCTGACTTTGGTATCAACGAGTACGTTCTCGATTAATTGGTAAAGACTTGGTTAGTGGACTACTAGTGTATAAATTGCCATTAAGCAGTAAGTGGGTAAAGTCTCTATGAGCTAGGGTTTAACAAGATCACCATTGCTTTATTCTCTAAGATAGATTATAATCCGCAAATAAGGATACTTTATGCAGATGCGTTTCATTGTGACAAATTCTACGTGTCTAGGTTTTAGGAAAAAGTAACGCCTAAGTCTTAAGAATGATATGCCTCCTCGAGATAAGCAATCATTGCACTAATAAACAAACCAACGTTCTGATTGGATTAATAATGGTTAATACAGTTTTCTTATATTTGGCTAGACCACTCTTTTATCTTCTGTTAATTTGCTTGCGTGTATTTTAATGTCTTGAATTGGTTTTAGTCACCAACCAAACCTGTGCCAGTCTCTCAGGCTGAAAACCCCCTTATCCATTAGATTTAGGATTAACATAGGTTTAGCATAGATTAGACTAACTGAGATTAGAAAAACCAAAGTATTAATAAATTGAAAGTGTTTCTCGCTCTTAGTGATCGACACCCTACTTACCACGAAACTCCCACCGACCGGGTACACTGCCCGTTAAAGTGTTGTTTTTGGTTAAGTCGGCAAAATATAAATTTAAAACTTGAATCATAATTTAACACCACACAACGACACATCAAGTTTTTGGCGCCGTTGCCGAAGAGTGAAAAATAATTTTGATTTTTATTTGATATTTTGGTTTTTAGCATTAGATTAGATCCAACCCTTAGAATTAGTGTAGTTTAGATTTGGTTTATATTCCTGTCTGTTTGTTAATTGTACGGCGTATTCAGTTTACTGAATATGACGTAGATGTTATTTGACGGATTTCTGCCCTAGTAAGTTTATTACAGGATGGACGACACAAACATTACTATGGAAGAATGCATCAGGCTTGAGGAAGAAAAAGGTCAAAAACGTAGGAAAGTGTTTAACTAGGAAATTTCTAAGTATGGTAAGATCTGGTATGATGAAGACGTTCTCGACCTCAGATCCGTTGAAACCAAATTCCCAGCTATTGTCTTCAATGATAATTTGACATCAAATGAAACACCTTCTTGTGAACCCACGGTAAGTTCTTTTAATGATGAAATTGACTTTAGAATATCATTTGACGAATCCGACGATGAAGATTACACGGTAGTTTTTGACAAAAACTTGTTTTCTTATAAAATATTTCTACCAATGATTTGAAGACGGATTCGGAAAATTATAATGAAAAAGTCAATAAGCCTTTGTTTCCATCACCCGAGCCTACGGCCAGTTGTATTGATGATTTAGACTTCTTTAAAGATTTTGAGAATGAATTTTCAGCCATTGTTTACAATGATGCTCTTACATCTATATCGATGAATTTGATTTTAAAGATGAAACATCGTTGTTCAAATATGGTGAAGAGGAACAAAACGTTTTGTACTATAATGATCTATTCCCCTTCAACATAATTTATCCTGATGATCTAAAATCGGATAAAGGCAATGATGATAATAAAATCGATATGATACAATCTTCGAGGGGTAATGAAAATACACAAGGGTCAAATGAACTTCTTGAGGAAAGTCACGATAAAATCAATAAAGTTTTCATTATAAAAAGTTTTGTCACAGAATTAAATGTGAATATCGTGGCTTGGAATTATTTTGTCAACGAGATGCTATTCAATCTTATTAAGAATTTGTATGTGCCATTTGGCATTCTGTTCGACCCTATACGGCGTATCCACTGTTTTTAACTGAAGTTGACTAAGTCAACAGAATTCGCCAATATGGCATATTACACAAACACCAATACAGCGTATCGAGTCTGGGTATAAAAGCCCAACTGATACGCCGGATTAAGCTTTTCACACACACTCTCTTTTTACCTACTCAAAAAAATTTAACCGCGAAAATTCTTGGAGAATCAATCACTCTCTTTGTGTTTTATCTCTCTCGATTCATCACAAAAAGGTATTGAACCTTAATTTACCATAACTTTTTCACTCCCACACACACAAATTTTTACTACAATTCTTGGAGATTGTTTGTGATTTGATCAAATATTCGTTCCCTCCTTCATCTCAATCCTTAGGTAATTTGTTTTGATCCCATTTTCCTTTTTAATTTGCGCTGAATTCGATTTAGGTTAGGTTTAGATTTAATTTCAAGAATTCATATTTAAAGCCATGAGAAACTATATGTTTAGATCTCATTACCCCCCCACCCCCCCCTGAATAAACTGTTGGTAGAATTTGTTAAATTGGGTCAAAAAGGGTAAAGCTGGGGAATCCCCTTTTTGTTTATCATATTGCAGAGCAAGACGGCTATCCACTCACATTGGATACGGCGTATTGACCAATATTTTAATTAACCCTAATTTAAAACCCCAATAACGTCGTATTCAGTAAATGAATACGTTTATTGACTTGAAATAGGATCCTAGTTATCAAAACCCATAAGCGCCGTATGACCATATTGACCTTATACCTGGTATATTGACAGTATTGATCCCTATACGGCGTATCCATTTATGAATACACCGTATCCACCCCATCACAGAATGTTTAAAATTCTATAATCTTTGTGCTATTCTCGTTGATTTTACAGATATGGCTTTTCCACCACGTAATCAGAGGTACCAATACCTTAGGTACGAGGGGTTACAGTACACAGATGATGATATTGCGGATTTTGAGGCGAGATTGACTAGGATATATAGGAGGGAGGTGCACAAGGTACATGTATTTGATTTTGGGGGATTGTTGGATTTGATGGCTGAGGGATTGAGTACTAGGATGCTAATGGAGCACAAGGATGCTCAAGGGCAGAGCGTGTTTACTTGCCGAGCTTGGAGGCAGCTTTTTGATATTAGAGGCCCGTTGGTACACGAGCTTATTTTAGAGTTTTTTAGTACATTCAAGTTTGGAGAGGCAGTGACTGATTTAGACACAGCTAGAGCCCTACAGTTTCAGTTAGGAGGAGTTAGGAGGTGCATGAGCTAGAGAGAGTTTATTTTGGCCCTGGGACTATACACTGCTGAGGAGATGCAGACTGTTGGATTTGGTGCTTACGGGGCTGAGAGCGCGAGACAGATCCTTGACAAGGGGGATTTGAGGGATTATTGGATAAGGATCTCATATGCTGGAGATTTCCTTCACATAGCCCCATCTTATACTACGATTCAAGATCCGATTCTTAGGCTGTGCCATAGGTTGATTGCTTGTAGTATTGCTGGGAGGAGTCAGGCACCTAAGATGGTAATCGTGAATGATTTGTTTTACTTGAGGGGGGTGGACGTTGGCTCGGTCAACGTCCGTTATTTATTGGCTAGGTATTTGAGATTGTTTGTTGCTGGGAGGAAGAGCGGGGCACATATTTCTGGTGGACAGTTTGTAGCTCGATTGGCTGAGCATTTTGGACTCCTGACTACAGAGATACTTCAGGGATTGACGGTTATTGCCCCTGAGATCTCGATTATTGATATGGCTGAGCTGGTGAGGTTATAGATATGTGTTAAGATTGATGATACATGGGCTTGGGTAGCCCTGGGACAAGAGAGGCAGCCCGATGCTACGACTTGTGCCCCTAAAGTGGCTCAGGATGCTCTTGCTATTGATGAGGGTGTCTAGACTGATCTGGCACCTGTACAGGCACCACCACCACCACCGCCGCCAGCTGCTACCAGGACTATGCCACAAAGGATGGCCAGACTAAAGGAGGATGTACATGAGAATCATAGGGCATTGACTGAGCAGCGCGAGGTGATTAATGCGATGGCTCGTGATTTTTCCAGATGCAGTACATAGGCTATCACTAGCCTGGCATGAATGATGGACACGACAGGTGTGACATACACGAGCTATTTTAAGACACCGAGAGAGTATCAGAGGCATATGGTCAGACAGAGGACTGGTGAGGCCAGCACCTCCATAGCTCAGTAGGACTAGTAGCAGCCAGACCCATGACCCCTCTATCCTTATCTTTTGTTTCTATCTCATGTACATTTATATTATTTATACCATGTTGTACCTAAAAACTGCTTATCTTTTGTATATATATCATGGTATGACATTTTGACTTGTTTGTGTATGATAGAACAAGACTGACAGTAAGTTCAGCACCATAGCTAGTGAGTACATTTCAGATTCAAGATCATAATCAAAGAAATAAATTGAGAAGAGGAAGATATCAAGGTTGTGGAAGATGAAGAACAGTCTAACTTAAAAGACTTCGCTATATAACAAAAGTGCTTCCCCATCCCCCCCCCCCCTCCCTCGATCCCGGGAGACAACCCGGATTGTTATTTAATTTTGTTATCGAGTCTGTCTTCCCAGACATCAATACGGCGTATCCGCTCCATACCATACGTCGTATTGATTGTCTGGACGTTATCAGTCTTTACTTTTTTATGCATTTAAAAAACTTTAGTCAGTTCCTTGAAATACGACGTATTTCGTGCACATGATATGGGCGTATTCACCAAAAACTGACCCCGTATTTAGTTTTGTTAGTTTAGTTTTAAATTAACCGAAGGTACCAAATAGGAATACACGTTTTTTCCTTGTTTAAAACAGGACCATCCAGTCGAAAGAATATAGAACGGAATTGGTGGAGAATTTACAATCTGGAGATCCTTGAAGTGTTTGGAGTCTAAAACTTCAAGGTGGCTTGTTAACACAATCTTGCTAATAAACTCAACATGAGGAATGCAACCGAGCTAAATATCATGGGAGTAAATCATCTAAATCAATTTCTTTTTAATTCTCGTACTTAATAGTTTTAGATATACAACGATGACGTTGTATAATTCAATTGAGGTGGGGGTGAATTTAGAATTTTACTCTTGTCCTAATGTCAGCAAATAAAAATGCTTAAATTATGCTCAAATTTAATTTTTTTTCAAACATACTTTTGTGAAATTACTTGATACATAACCCGCACACAATAACCATTGTTAGATATTGTGAGGATTTAACCTTATCCGTTTCCAAATGTTTACCCAAATTCCATAAAAATATGAGTGTGCCGGTGATGTTGTAGACTTTAGAACTTGGCTTGGTATATCTATTCGAGACCGCAATGATAAGTACTATGGATTTAGATAGAGTAACTTGTTTAAACTGGTAAATTTTAGATTTACAACCCAAATCGCCTTTAACATGTTGCTTATTACTAACAACGCTGGTTAGTAAATCCCCGTATAAACCCCTTTGTTTACCTCTCATTTTAAAGAGAAGATACCCCTAGAACACCTGCAAAGCCAATCCTTTAGGAACTACACCAATTATTTGTTTCGTTACACCTTTACATACACACTAGCCTAACCTTGTTAGATTAATTTTTCTACAGTTGCTAGTTGCTTTAAAGTGTAAAGTTTGGTATTTTCCAAAGTCTTGTGTCAATTTTGGTACTGTTGGGAGAAATTTGCACATCGCAAATAGGAATGTATATTATAGTCAAAACTCATGTATTTTTACTACCATCAAGCAATTAATGGTAAGGGGGGGTGGGTGGGGGGGGGGGGGGGTTGGGGGGGGACGTCCGAAGAATGAAGAATTACGAAGAAAATTATACCGGAATTATTATGATACGAAAGATGGTGAAACTACACCAAGTTTCGTAGTATGTGTTCGCAATAATATATAAATATAATATATATATATATATTATATTATACTCGAAAAAATTAGAAAAAATCGCAACAACAAAAGAGAAAGAAAATTTAAAGAATAATCGTTTCGCTAACTACCCAAGAGGACTATACACGAAGGATCGATTATTTTGTTGATACAAATTGACGATGTAAAGTATGTATAAAGTGAAAGATTCGCCACTATGCCTGTAAAGTATGTAAAGTTTGGGATGAATGGGAAGTTGACCGTTACGGGAACGCCAACTTAGGTTGTTGTTTTTTATCTATGATCAAGACGTTGTAAATAGTCGTATCTTTATCATGGTAACGGTCGAGAAAAAGTGTCTAGCAACTTGTATTTTAGACTTAATCTATTTGTTTCATAATTTTTATTTCACAACAATTTTTTCCCTTTCCTAATCATTAACCATGGGTTTTACGCGAATAAGGATGTGATCGAGCGTGCATGTCTATTCCGTCGTTACGGCTATGTATGCATGTCTCAGCTGCCTTGTTGGTTTATTACTATTGGTGAAAGTTAGAAGATCCATACCCTATATTACTCTACTATTCCTACTCTTTGGCTTATTCGATGTGGGAGTGAGCAGTCATATGTATCTATCCCGTCGTTACGGGTGTGTATGTGTGGTCTTTTTCGCCCTCCTAGAATATTGGTATCGATAAAGATTAGTTAGAGTAATCAACCCTAAGACTTCTCATATAAACCCATATTTACCTTTATAAACTTGTTACTCCTTAGCTTTAGCGGTGGAGATGTGTATCCTTGCCAAGCTTATGATAGAATACTCGTCACGACCGAGTAATTGAGCGAATTAGTTACATGTTACCACATAGATTAGTTGAGTGATTTGAGTGTTTTCATCTTCCTATTTTGTGAGGTGTTTGGTTGTGTACTTGTAATAGATCAAATAAATGCTTTAATGGAAAATATCCTTAGGGATACATTTTTATAAACTTCTAAAGGCTACTTGAGGACAAGTAGGATTCAAGTGGGGGGGGGGGGTATTTGATGACATCAAATAACGTCTATTTTATAGCATCATTTATCCCATGTAAATAACCCATTTTGTATAATTATTGCAAGAATTGGTACTTAATTGTTTATATTAGTTATTTGCAGTAATTATCAAATAGTTGGCAAAATATAGAGAAAAAGACGTGTTTTAAAGCATAAACGAAGAGTTTCAGAAAGTCGCTGATTCCGACATCAATACGTCATATCATTCTAGAAGCATACGCCGTATCTAAAGACTTTAAAGAACTCAAGACCATTGCCTGACTTTAAAGAATACGCCATTGATACGCCGTATATATACAGTGGTCAAAAATCAAGAAAAACACATTTTTAGCCAATACTCGTATCCAAAAACCCCAATACTCCGTATATGGTTAAAAGTCAACCGAATACCAAAAATGGATATGGCGAATTGGTCCAAACGCCGTATCCAAAAATCAGATCTGGCGTATCCACTTCAGTGCGCAAGAAATTTGAATATTTTATTCTTGGAGCCCACCCAATCAACCCATACGCCGTATTTGAGTTCCAAACGCCATAAACGACCAATTTTTCTGAGTCTATTAAATACCAAATCCTAAATATCCGATTTATGGTATTCTTTTACCACCAAGTCCGATTTTCCAGAAGATCTATTAAGCCTTGTAAGGTCCTAAAAAGTAGACTAATCGATGAGAAACTCTTGTAAATCTCTACACTCCATATACCGATTCGGTTAGCATTATGTTTAATCGTTCATCTATGATTTCATGTATTGTTACAATGACTATCGGCTAATACCTTTAGGTATTAGTCATGTTTATGATAATATAATGTTTTGATTTTTATTTATATCGATTGTTCCGTATTCGTTGTATGTTGATTATGTTTATCACTTCATACACGTTTATATGCTTAATTATAGTGTTTGTCCCAATATTCAACCTGGATTAGCGTACCTATTAATGCGGCTACAACTTCAGTGTTAGTTTTGGTAGCGTAGGCTAAGTGTCCAGAATAGAAACATATAACGCTTATTCATATAGCTAGACTAATAGGATCACCATTAGAAAGCCCTGCTTTGATCTATCGTTAAGTGGATAGGTAGACTAAGCCGGTGACTTAGAATTACACATAATGTCATGTTTCCATTGGTAGTTAAGTTTGTGTGGACTACTAGTATATGAATTTCCATTAAGAAGTAAGTTGGTAAAGCCTCTATGAGCTAGGATTCAATATAACCACCAATATAGTTTCCTAGATAAAATATGTAAACAACGGTGTAAAGTCTTATGCGGGTTTAGGTTAATTGTGACAGGATTAACTAGCGACAAACCTCGAGTCTAGGGAGAAGATCCACCTAACTTTGGAATGATATACCACCAACGAATTAATACAATCATTGCACAAATTGACAATCAAGGCATATTATTATTATATAAACTGCTATACGTTTCCCTAAGATTTGACCTCTTCCCTATCTTTTGTTAATCACTTGTGTGCGTTATTTGTCATTACTTTAGGATAATTAGAACTAAATTCGTGCCAGTCTCTCAAGCTAAACCCCCCTCCCCTTTTGCATTAGTTTAGGTTTAATTAGATTTAATTAGAATTATTAGGTTAGATTAGTACTAAACCTAGGTAAATAAAATACCAGTAGAATTAAGAGTTAACTTCCACTCTCAGTGATCGACACCCTACTTACTAACGAAGCTACATCCGATCGGGTACACTGCCCGTTAGAGTGTTGTTTTTAGGTATAGTCGACATAAAATAAATAGTAAAACTTGATACATAAAATAACACCTACAAGACGACACATCAACACACCTACTGTCACACCCCCAAACGGGGCCTAGTCGGAATACGTGTCCGAGGGCGTGACGTCATAACAATCCGATCACAAAGCAATAAAGAACGACCACTAATCATGGACGTTTGAAAAAGTTTACTCGTTGCATAAAATAAAATAGATTTAAGTTTTACAGCCCATAATAATTAAGTTAAAAGTAGCGGAAGCATAACAAAGTTTTAATAATGACAACGAGTAAATAATAGATAAATCTTGAAATTGGCGAAGTCACATAGCACATAGACTCCACATAGCATCAAGAATCAATCCAAGCTAAGCACCTGAGAAAACATGTTTAAAACGTCAACATAATGTTGGTGAATTCATGTTTTATAGTTAATACAAGAGCGGACCACAAGATTTTCAACAAAACGTAAAGTACTACTATAACAGATACAGCATCACATAAAAAGTATTTACTGTTACACTAAGCTCATGACACTGAAGCTAATAACCAACATGGCATGCTACATTATGTCGCATAGTATTCCTGCCCTAACAGGTGTCCCAAACCAAAGACCACCATAATGTACAATCGACATGACATATATCCGTTTGTTCTTCGTTAAGTGGAACCAAAGCGGATAGGGATAATTAGTCCCAATAGATCTATCTATTCACTCGCGCTCCTCACCGGTCCTCCAGTACGAGAAACTAACATTTCATTAAAGTTTTGGGCAGTAGTAGGTTTTGTAAGCAACATTAGGCAACACGATAAACAAGTAAAACTTGCGTAAAGAACTTGTGTCCAATTACAAGCAAACAATGTTTCTCACATCCCTACTATAAGAAAGCGTTTGTAAATCAGTAAAAGTGGGGCTATGAACTCACCTTGAGTGAAAAGGAAATTCAACAAGTATAGAAAACTGCGTCACAAAGGAATCCTAAAGGAAACCTAATCAATATAGGTCGTATAAGTACTAAACACTTTGAATCTTTTAAGTCGTATCACTCATCATACTATCGTTCGATGCTATCAGTAATTAGGAGGTCCGTGTTAGTGAACCTTTTATTTAAATATAGACAGAGGAGCTAGGACACTTTTAAATCGTAAATCCAACAACTCTCGTCGATCCGCCACTCAATTAGACACTCCGAATAGCCTCATCATATGAAACTCCCTAGTAAAATATACTTTGATAACTAATACAACGTATGATTCAAAATAGCTACATCCCCGTCGACTCCTCTTAGTGAAAACAAAATTATAACGAAAAAAGATTACGAATATACTTAGGTTAAAAAGTGGCGTAACTTACCCACGTTACTAATCCTTTTCGCGCGTTTTTCTTAACCCACGCCTCGTAAATTCGAGTAACAAACATATAACAGTTTTTAAAATTTTTAGTTTATTCTGATAGAATATGTTTTTTTTTACTGTTCAAAACAGACATATACTTATTTATTATGAGTTTTTTTTGTTATCGTAAACTCGTAAACGACGTATTTAATCGTTTATAGCTCCGTTTTTAACGAATCTTTCGAGTACCGATCTTATTTTTCGGATAAAAAAAAAAAATTAAACGTTATATCATATTTTTGATGTTTTAAAAATATCACTTTCTGTAATGAATAGTAAATTTTATAAAAATAGTTTTATAAAAGTATTTCTCGTCGTAAACTCGTAACTAACGTATCTTTTTCGTTATAAATCGGTTTTTCGAGTTTCTTATCATTTTGGAATCGTCATGAGGCGTATTATTTTTATATAAGGTCTAACCTACGAATGAATCGAAAATCAAATCACCCTTTTATTAATCCAAGTGTGATTCATGTTATAAAGAGTTTGTTGTTTATAACTTTATAAACCCTAATTTATACATAATCATGTTTATACTTAAACAACATGTCAACATATTTATTAATCCATTTTTCCATGATATATATAACAATATGACATAAGAAAAGTGTGTAAATTTATAAACATAAGTGATAATTCATTTTACATATTAAAAATCCTAAGTGGTGATTTAGCCATAAAGAACATGTAACACATAAAATCATGATAAATAAAAGTATGAAGGTATTAAGAAGACCTTAGGAAGGATGTATGTGATGAGAAATAAGTGCTAAACTCGTGTTTAGACTCAAAACCAAAGCTTGTACAATGAAAACCCTAGTTTTCAAATGAAAACCCTAATCTTGCTTAACACTTGCAAATGGTTAACCAAGGCTTCAAACCATTTTAGTAGGTCTTAGATATGATGTAGGTATGTTGAAAATGAGTTAGAAAAATTTTATATGGATTGGTGTTGGTTAAGTTTGCCGGAGAGAGCTAGGGGGAGGAAAAAGGAGAGCATTTTTGTTTTTCACACTAAGGAAATGTGTATGTATGTGTTTGATTACTAGTAGTAAGTATATATATATACTTAGGAAAGTCTTGGTGGTCAAAGTATGCACTAGGGGGGGGGGGTTTCGGTCCAAGGAACACAAGAAAACATGGAGAGGAAATCAAGGATGACCAAGTAGGTCTTTGATGTACATAGCTAGTTAATTAATGTTATGTCCTTTGGTTCCCAAATTAGGAGGTGTTCCCATGAAATCAAGGAAGGTGTTTCACTAGCTAATAACTTTGTTATTTAGCAAATTTTAGGTATTGGGTACAATTATGGGTATTTGTTGAAGCGTAGGAAAGTTTTTGGGGTTCCGGGAGTGCCTAAACGCATTTTATCGTGAAACGTATACACTTTACGTATCTGATAAAAATAAAATGAACAAAGTTAATTATTACTTTCCTAATAATAATATAATGATGTCTTGACGTAAACTTAAATTTGTTTGGCGCCCGTTTACGTTGATTGTTGATTTTTAGTTCACGCGATTTAACGTATCTATTAAAATTAAAAGCGAACGCGTATGAAAAAAAGAAAAGAAAAAGAAAAAAATATATAGTGAATTTAAATAGCATTATAAATGACCTGAAAATACGGAATGTTACAGTCCTTTCCCGTTAAATGAGCCTTGTCCTCAAGGCTCAAGTTGGGACATTTACCTAAGTTACGCGGTTTCGGGGGAGAAAAGATCGATATTTCAACCGGTATATTGGTCTCTCATTCCCATGTATACTCAGCTCCTTGCCGAGATTCCAACAACTTTGACTAAGGAATTCTTCTTCTCTTTAGCTTCTTTACATCTCGTTCCACGATCTCAAGAGGTTCTTCAACAAAACAAAGATTTTCATCAACCTCGATCTCATCCAAAGGCAATCTAGTTTGTAACAGCGTGAACCGATCTAGTTGTTACAGTGTGAACCAATCTAGTTTGTAACAGTGTGAACCGATCTAGTTAATTGTAGTGTGAACCGATCTAGTTGTTACAGTGTGAACCGATATAGTTTATCGACAGTGTGAACCGAACTAGTAATATCCAGTGTGAACCGAACTATTTATTTCCAGTGTGAACCGAACTAGTCAAGTTTAAACGAAACCGAACAACTCAAATTTCAAAATTATATGGTTTATCTCTTTGACTTGTAAAATCCCGTAAAACATTCACTTGTTTTCCTGGTTTTGTCAAGAATTGTAAAATCCCGTGTAGTTTCAAGAAATCAAACACTTAAAAACACCTTAATCAAACACAATTTCTTTCTACCACCGTTCAATCCGACAATAATCTTTTAACATACAAATTTCTCAATGACGACTCTTGCCGACAAAGCAATTCTGTCGGGTGCTGACAATCGTCCACCCGTGTTGGAAAAGGATATGTATGATTCTTGGAAAAGCAAAATGGAGCTATACATGTTAAATAGACAACATGGACGAATGATCCTTGAATTCATTGAAAATGGTCCACTCATTTAGCCTTCAATTGAGGAAAATGGAGTGGCTAGACCAAAGAAATATTCTGAGTTATCTGCTATAGAAGCAATTCAGGCTGATTGTGATATCAAGGCAACAAATATCATTCTCCAAAGACTACCACCTGAGGTCTATGCATTGGTTAGCAATCATAAAGTCACCAAGGAACTTTGAGAAATAATTCAACTTCTCATGCAAGGAACTTTATTGACGAAACAGGAAAGAGAGTGTAAGCTTTATGTTGAATTCGATAAGTTTGCTTATAAGAAGGGGGAAACACTATGTGATTTCTACTTGAGATTTTCACTGCTACTCAATAACATAAACAACTACAATATGAAACTGGAACAATTTCAAGTGAACACCAAGTTTTTGAATAATCTTCCTCTTAAGTAGAGCAAATTTATAATAGATGTTAAACTGGTTCAGAATTTGCACACAACTAACATTGACCAGCTTCATACTTACTTGGGACAACATGAATTTTATGCAAATGAGGTTCGATTAATTCATGAATGCAACTCAGATCCGCTTGCTTTGGTTGCAACCCGTCAGATGACCCAGTCTCCTTATCAAACTCATCAAAACTCTTACCAAAACACTCAATTTCAACCACAAGTTTCACCATATCAGTCTCCATAGTATGGATCACCTTATCAGTCTCAACAATACTCAACTCACCAATTATCAATCTTCAGTTCACCATCCTTCAATTGGAGTATGCTCCCACAGTTAACCAACAACCTGAATTTTCCCAACCAGACTCGGGTCTAATTGTTCTAGTGTTCCAGAAAGGTGATGATCCCATTGATGTCATCAATCACATGCTGTCTTTCTTGACTGCTGTTGTCACTTCCTGCTACCTCATTACCAATAATCAGCTGAGGAATCCGTCAAACCCTAAGCAACAAACTACCATTAATAATGGAAGAGTGACCTTACAACCAATTCAGGGGAGATACACGTATTTAGGTACGGGTACTACAAGAACATACCCTCCAGGAGCAAGTGGAAGCAATTCTAGGAAACAAAGGACTATTATTTGTTACAACTACAAAGGGGAATGCCACATGTCCAAACAGTGCACTAAACCTAAGAGGAAACGGGATGATTCATGGTTTAAAGACAAAGTGTTGTTGGTACAAGCTCAAGCAAGTGGTCAAATTCAACATGAGGAGGAACTTGCATTTTTGGCAGATCCAAGAATTCCAGAAGGCCAAGCCACTCAGATTGTCATTACTCACAATGTTGCCTATCAAGTTGATGATTTGGATGCATATGATTCTGATTATAATGAAATCAACACTGCCAAAGTTGCTCTCATGGTGAATTTATCTCATTATGGTTCAGATGCTCTTGCTAAGGTACACAATCATGATAATGTAAATAATAATATGATTAATCAAGTTGTGCAGGCGATGCTACAACTTCTCCTTCTGGAGTAAGTCTAAAATCGTCTTCAGGTGGACTTCATGTTCTTCTTCTGACTTTGAGTAGATTAAGATGTCGTCAATGAACACAATTACGAATTTGTCCAAATACGGCTTGCAGACGCGGTTCATTAAGTCCATAAATATTGCTGGCGCGTTTGTCAGTCCAAATGGCATGACTGTGAACTCAAAGTGCCCATATCGGGTTCTAAACGCGGTCTTCGGTATATCTTCCTCTCGGACTCTCAACTGATGATATCCTGAGCGAAGATCTATCTTCGAGAAACAGCACGCACCTTGTAATTGGTCAAACAAGTCATCAATTCTGGGGAGAGGGTAACGGTTCTTTATAGTCAACTTGTTTAGTTCCCTGTAGTCAATACACATTCTCATCGAACCGTCTTTCTTCTTGACAAAGAGCACGGGTGCTCCCCATGGTGAGTGACTTGGTCGAATAAAACCCTTTTCTTGAAGTTCTTTAAGCTGGTTCGACAATTCTAACATTTCTGAAGGGGCTAACCGGTATGGAGATCTAACAACTGGCGATGCGCCTGGAATCAGATCAATGCGAAATTCTATCTCTCGCACAAGAGGTAAACCTAACAGATCGTCTGGAAATACCTCAGGGAAGTCTCGGACAACACGTATGTCATCAAGCTTTTTCTCATCAGCCTTGATACATGCAAGTGAACGAAGATCCTTTTCCGGCCTCTCGCCTTGAACTTCAAGAATCTTGCCATTCGGAAGAGGAATACGGACAATCTTCTCATAACAATCGATGAGAGCTCGGTGGTATGCCAACCAATCCATTCCAATGATAACATCAAAACTACCTAGCCGGGTTGGTAACAAGTCTATTTTGAACACGTGATTACACAAGACTAAGGTGCAACTACGTAAAATGGTATTGGTGCTAACAACTTTTCCGTCTGCTAATTCGATTTCATAACTAGTATTTAAAGTGGCTGGGGCAATATCAATAAAATGTGTAAACGCAGAAGATACAAAACTCTTCTCAGCACCCGAATCAAAGAGAATACAAGCGTAGTGATCATTAAGAAGAAACGTACCCGTGACCACATTCGGATTCTGCTGTGGATTTTCAATCACCACGTAAGCTCTCCCACGAGCTCCATCATTTTGCTGGTTCCCTGCTTTCGGACACTTGTCCTTGAAATGTCCTTTCTCACCACACCCGAAACATGTCACATTCTGCAAGAAGTCATTACCTGCACCCTGAAGCCTAACTCTACAATCCGTCTTGTTAGCCTCAAAATATTGAGTTGAACATGAAGTTCGTTCATTATGTATTTAAGTCTCGGTCAATTAATTAGTTAACGTTGTAATAGGAAAGTATCGGGAATCGGGCTCGATAGTTAATCTAATATTGTATATGTTTCGGGTTTAATCCCAAGCAAAACCCGAGCCCGGGTCCTAGTCAAATATCCCGAACGTCACTTAATGTGTCGGGGTATATAAGTAACTTTTCCTCTTTGGAAAAGTTAGTAGTTGATTTACTAAATAATTTCTTTTTCCATTTTCTCTCAAAACTCTCTCATCTCTCTCTCCTCTTTCTCTCTCTAAAAGATCAACTCTCTTTATCTCTTTTCTAATTCGATTCGTGTTGTATGATATGAAGTGAAGTGTTATACGGGATCCTACAATTGGCATCAGAGCTACGTGTAGATTCGTGGTTAATTATTGTGGTTAAAAAGATCAAATTCATGGTTCATTTTGAAGCAAAAAAGCCCACGGCTCATTTTTTATTTTGGCTTATTTGTTTGTTAATCTTGATCTTCTCTTGTTCTACACATCAAAAAGGTTAGATTGTAACAATTTCGTGTGTTATACAAGCTCCAAGTTCGAAATATTAAGCTAATAAAGTTTGGTGTTCTAAGTGGAGAGTTGCTTTGTTTTTAAGGAATCACAAGGAAATACATGTTAATGTATGTTTTATCTTCATATACCCACTTAGTATTGCGTGTTAAAGCTTAGTTTCGTGGCTAGAAAGATCATAAGGCTTGATTTTGTTCAATTCGTCCTTGTGTTCTTCGTGGTGGTTTGATTAAAATATTAGTATTCTACACGGCGGTTTGACAGGAAAGGGGGACAAGATCCATGTTTTTAGGAAATAGTAAAAGGCGAGTTGCCAAAAGTCAAAGGCGAGTTAACAGGGTTTAGTGGCGAGTTGGCTTAAAAAGGTGGTGGCGAGTTGCTAAATAAAATTTTTGACAGCGAGTTACTAATTAGCCGGCGAGTTGACAGAACCCACGGCGGTTTGGTGTTTGTTATTGACAGCGGTTTGATTAAACAAACTAGAAGGCGAGTTGCTGCTTAGGGTGGCGAGTTAATACAGGTTAAACGGTGAGTTAAATAATCTAGGCGGCGAGTTAAGAATAAAGGCAGCGAGTTGCCAATACTTGCAGCGGTTTGGTTAATTAATTCACACGGCGGGTTTCCATAAACCACGGCGGTTTGCTTAGTTTGATTAGGCAGCGAGTTAGTCTAGATTAGGAGGCGATTTGGCCATTCTTTGGAGGCGGTTTGCTATATTTTTTAAGTGGCGATTTGCGTAGGAATAGGCGGCGGTTTGGTGTCTTTCAAAGTGGCGGTTTGCTTATTATTTTAAGTAAATTTCACCTTGGACAAAACGGACATTGAACTATAAAACGACACTTAATCAAACTTAACAAATCAACAAATCATTAACGAATTAATCAAACAACAAACAAACCATTAACAACAAACGATCATTCATTTACAATTATCTAGTGATTTTGTAAAATCCCGTTAATCATTTATCGGTTTTAATCATAGATGAGTAAAATCCTGTGAACGTGTATTGCATACATAACCACAACTTCAATCACATCATATCCACTTAAGATCCAACAACTTTCACACTTCATAGTTAATAACCATTCATTCATCATGTCTACTCCAGTCAATACATCCTCAACAGATAGTCAAATGCATAATAATATCATGGCAGCTGGTTTAAAAGATCGTCCACCAATGCTTGGACCAGGAAGATATTCATAGTGGAGATCACATTTTCTATGGTACATTGACACGAAACCAAATGGTGAGGGACTTAGGAAAAGCATACTATCTGGTCCCTACGTGCCATCTACTGTACTAGTTCAAGCTGTTGCTGCAACGGAAGGTAATCCTGCAGTACAACAACATACAACAATTGAAACAGTATTGAACATGACTCCAGAGAACAAAGAACACTTTCTGTCTGAAAAAGAAGCAATTTTCTTGCTTTTAACTGGTATTGGAGATGAAATCTATTCCACTGTTGATGCTTGCAATACGGCCAATGAAATGTGGATAGCCATTGAAAGGCTACAACAGGGTGAATCATTGAACGTACAAGATGTAAAGACCAATCTGTTCTGGGAATTTGGGAAGTTTACTTCTCGAGATGGAGAATCAATGGAGTCGTATTACTCACGGTTTTATAAACTGATGAATGAGTTGACAAGGAACAACTTGCAAGTTACTACAATGCAAGTGAATGTTCAATTTCTTCAACAACTTCAACCAGAATGGTCAAGATTTGTGACGGTGGTCAAGCAATCAAAAGAAATAGACACCATCTCATATCACACACTTTTTGACATTCTGAAGCAGTATCAAAATGAAGTTAATGATATCCATGCTGAGAGAATAGCTAAAAGTGCAAATACATTAGCACTTCTTGCGGCTGCTCAACCATATTCAGATAATTACTATCAAGTACCAAAACCTCAAAGATCTAATGCAACATCATCTTCTACAAGACCTAGTGCATCTACCAGACATAAAGGCAAAGAGATCGCCAAACCAGTTACACCTCAATCTGAGTCAGTATCTGAAGAAGACAGTGATCCTGAACAAGCTCAGAGGGATAAGGACATGCAAAAGAATTTGGCACTCCTTGCAAAGTATTTCAAAAGGCTCTACAAACCTACCAACAACAACCTTCGAACTTCTTCAAACTCCAGGAACAAGACTGAAGATACCACACCAAGGTATAACAACGACAATCAGTCAGGGCAGTTTGGGAATCAAAGGACAATGACAGTTGCTGGGACTAGGGAAACTGTAGGCAGTCCGGTAGTGCAACAAACAGGGATACAGTGCTTTAACTGCAAGGGATTTGGCCACTATGCAAAGGAATGCAGGAAGCCAAAGCGTGTTAAAGACTACTCGTATCACAAGGAAAAGATGATGATGTGCAAACAAGCTGAACAAGGTGTTCCACTGCAAGCTGAGCAAGCTGATTGGCTAGCGGACACGGATGAAGAGATTGATGAACAGGAATTGGAAGCACATTACAGTTTCATGGCAAAGATTCAGGAGGTCTTACCAGAAGAATCCAGTTCAACTGAACAGCCATTGGAACAGGTACAAAACAATGATGAAAATAATGTGTTTGCCAATGAAAGACAACATTCTGAGAATAATACTGCAGAATGTGCTGATGAGCGTGCTGCGCTTGCTAATTTAATTGCAAATTTAACTCTTGATACTGAGGAAAACAAAACGATTTTAAAGCAATTAAAGAAAGCAAACGCATCATTGACTCAAGAACTAAAGGAGTGCAAATCTCAACTTGATGAGTCTAATAGAGCTCTCAGAGAGTCTAATAGTACTCGAGATAGATGCTCATTGCACTTCAGACCAAACAGACTGAGCTTAAGAAGTACAATGACCAAACTGTTGCATATGCTGCGCTTGCTAATTTAATTGCAAATTTAACTCTTGATACTGAGGAAAATAAAACGATTTTAAAGCAATTAAAGAAAGCAAACGCATCATTGACTCAAGAACTGAAGGAGTGCAGAACTAACCTTGATGAGACTGGTAGGGCTCTGGGGGAGGCTACTAGTTGTCGGGATAGTTGTCTGATTGCACTTCAGAACAAACAGAATGAGTTTGAGAAGTACAAAGCCTTTAATGACCGGACGATTGATTATGACATTCTTCAAACAAAGTTAAATGAAACTCTAGGACTATTAGCTCGTAAAGACATTGACATAAAAGAAGGTTTAAAAACTAAAGCCTATGAAATTTCAGTTGTCAATCAGAAACACGATGAGTTAGTCAAAAAGAGTCTTTTAACTAAGTCACAATTTGAAGGTCAACTCAAAGAGAAAAGTAAGGTCATTTCGGATTTAAAGGTTAAGGAAGGAAGAGATATTGACAAAATGATTGAAATGGACAAACAAATTAAGTTTTTGAATGAAATTCTTTATAAACGCAATCAATCAATTCAGACCATTCATATGTTAGCACCCAAATGCTCGACATATAATGGTAGACCAACCTTTGCTAATCCAAGGTACCTCAAGAAAGCTCAATCTGAAAAGCCCTGTTTGTATGAGATCCCATATGATACTTCTGATCCTGCAAACAGATTTACCCATAATAGGGAAGAGACCATGACTCTTGAAAATGAGAGTAGATCAAATTTTGTTTTAAGTTCATGTTCAAAACGAAAACTATCATTTTGAGTTTTTATGGAAAGAGGCATTAATAAGGTTTTTATCAAAACTTCCATATCTTTAGCAGTTGGCACCCGAAAATAATCACTAGTATGTTTAAACCAAGCTTGATCAACAATTTCTCTAAATTGATTGATGTTAAATGTCATGTCGTTAAAAACTTGTCTACTTTTACTAATGGATTTCGAAACGGGTAGAAAGGCAACGTTTTTAGCAATGTTTGGTTTTGTTCTAACAAACGGTTTTCTCCACATTGTCTTCCTAACTTCTTTTGCGCGTTCCAACTGATAAAGATACTCCAGTGAGGGTGCTTTGAAAATTTCATAAAGACTATTCTGTTTTGTGTAATCATATGGTTTAACATAATCTTTATTCAATTTTGATCTACTCTCATTTGCAAGAGTCATGGTCTCTTCCCTATTGGGGCCAAATCTGTTTGCAAGATCAGAAGTATCATATGGGATCTCATACAAACAGGGCTTTTCAGATTGAGCTTTCTTGAGGTACCTTGGATTAGCAAAGGTTGGTCTACCATTATATGTCGAGCATTTGGGTGCTAACATATGAATGGTCTGAATTGACTGATTACGAGTGTAAACAATTTCATTCAAAAACTTTAATTGTTTGTCCATTTCAATCATCTTGTCAATATCTTTCTCTTCCTTAACCTTTAAATCCGAAATGACCTTACTTTTCTCTTTGAGTTGACCTTCAAAGTGTGACTTTGTTAAAAGACTCCTTTTTACTAACTCATCGTGTTTTTGATTGACAACTGAAATTTCATAGGCTTTAGTTTTTAAACCTTCTTTTATGTCAATGTCTTTACGAGCTAATAGTCCTAGAGTTTCATTTAACTTTGTTTGAAGAATGTCATAATCAATCGTCCGGTCATTAAAGGCTATGTACTTCTCAAGCTCATTCTGTTTGTTCTGAAGTGCAATAAGACAACTATCCCGACAACTAGTAGCCTCCCCCAAAGCCCTACTAGTCTCATCAAGGTTAGTTTTGCACTCCTCTAGTTCTTGAGTCAATGATGCGTTTGCTTTCTTTAATTGCTTTAAAAATGGTTTTGTTTTCCTCTGTATCAAGAGTTAAGTTTGCAATTAAATTAGCAAACGCAGCACGCTCATCATCACATTCTGCAGTATTATTCTCAGAATGTTATCTTTCATTGGCAAACATATTATTTTCATCATTGTTTTGTACATGTTCCAATGGCTGTTCAGTTGAACTGGATTCTTCTGGTAAGAGCTCCTGAATCTTTGCCATAAAACTGTAATGTGCTTCCAATTCCTGTTCATCAATCTTTTCATCCGTGTCTGCTAGCCAATCAGCTTGCTCTGCTAGTAGTGGAACACCTTGTTCAGCTTGTTTGCACATCATCATCTTTTCCTTGTGATACGTATAGTATTTAACCCGCTTTGGCTTCCTGCATTCCTTTGCATAGTGGCCAAATCCCTTGCAGTTAAAGCACTGTATCCCCGTTTGTTGCACTACCGGACTGCCTACAGTTTCCCTGGTCCCAGCAACTGTCATTGTCCTTTGATTCCCAAACAGCCCTGACTGATTGTCGTTGTTACACCTTGGTGTGGTATCTTCAGTCTTGTTCCTGGAGTTTGAAGAAGTTCGAAGGTTGTTGTTGGTAGGTTTGTAGAGCCTTTTGAAATACTTTGCAAGGAGTGCCAAATTCTTTTGCATATCCTTATCCCTCTGAGCTTGTTCAGGATCACTGTCTTCTTCAGACACTGACTCAGATTGAGGTGTAACTGGTTTGGCGATCTCTTTGCCTTTGTGTCTGGTAGATGCACTAGGTCTTGTAGAAGATGATGTTGCATTAGATCTTTGAGGTTTTGGTGCTTGATAGTAATTATCTGAATATGGTTGAGCAGCCGCAAGAAGTGCTAATGGATTTGCACTTTTGGCTATTCTCTCAGCACGGATATCATTGACTTCATTTTGATACTGCTTGAAGATGAAGTATTCTTTGTTTCCATTTTAACGTGAATTATGAAGTGTAAAAGTTGTTGGATCTTAAGTGGATATGATGTGATTGAAGTTGTGGTTTTGAATGCAATTCACGTTTACGAGATTTTACACGTCTATGATTAAAACCGATAAGTGAATTAACGGGATTTTACAAAATTAATAGACAAACCGTGAATGAAAAAATCGATTGATTAATGGTGTTTTTGATTGATTAGTCCTTTTAAGTCATTTGTTTGTTGTTTGATTTGATGTTTTGTTATGTTAAGACAATGATTAATAGATTCCCAAATTCGATCAAATACCACCTGATGCGTGGATCGACCTTCGCGGTAAGGTCAAATTTTTTTTCGGGAAATTAGGTTTTCAAAACAAGAGTTTTCAAATGACAAAACGCAGTGTCTTTAGACAAAACGCAGTCAATTCTTGAGATAAAACGCAACCAAGAAATGAAATGGACAGAGTCTCCCCTAGGCAAAACGCAATAAGGGTCTTCAATTAGGGAAAACACAGTCTTCAATAATCAAAACGCAATTACCAAAACGCAGTGACCAAAACCAGTCTCAATATCAAAACGCATGTTACACAATGAACTCCACAAGAATCATAAAGCTTCCAGTTCAGCACTTTAACTAAACCTTGTTGATTCTTCCATACATTATCTTCAACATGATGTTCAAACATGGTCTTTAAATGATGAAGTAACAAATTATCCATGTAATTCACTGGCTCTGTCTTCTTGAATCTAGCTTTAACTATACTCCAAAGAACTTCTAAGTCTTATTTGTCAAAGTTTTTAAGCATCTTTCCAAAAGTTAAATACATCTGAGACTCTCCATTTGCTCTAATAATTTGGAAATAGATTTTCTTCCCTTCTTGGTAGATCTTGTAGTCAACAATAGTTGGAGATTTGATAGATAAAGGTGTAGCATCAATAGTTACATCATCTCTATCATCTGAAACTATTTCTAAATATTGATTAAGCTCTTCAGACTCTTTGTCTTCTTCCACTTTCTGCTTCTTAGAGCTTTCGTGTTCCAGCTCTTCTCCTGCTCTCTTATGCTATCTCTACTTTAGCTTTCTTTGAATTCTCTTCTAGCTTTGTTTCTACCTTCTTGGAACTCTCTTTCACTAACTCAGTTCTGTAGTCAACAAAGGTATTCACCCTTTTCATTGCTTTCTCAAACAATTCTTGAATATTTGCAAAGGACTTGTTCTTTAAACTTTTGGGGTTCCATCATTCCTTGTTTTTCAGATAAGTACACATGATACTCCTTTGTTGAGCTCTTGTTGGTGGTCTGTTCCTCTTCTCCTCTACTCTTTTAGCTGCAAAATGTTTTCTTCTTTGCTCTAATAATTGTACAAATAATCTTGCCTTTTCTTCATCAGTTAATTCTTTTTGCTCTTGAGCTTGTAGTCTTTGAGCCAACTTATAATCAGCTTTAATTTTAGCCTGAACATCATCCCAAGCTATGTTGACTTCTTCAATTTGTTGAGCTTTTTCTTTGGCAAGCCTTTCTTCTTCTTCTTCAGCTTGTAGCTTGAAGGCAAGTTCTTCATCAAGCCTGAGTAGATCTTTCTTAGACATTATCTTCATAGGTTTTGGTTCAACCATTTTGCCTTTACCCTTGTCCTGAACCTTGACCTATGATGGTTGTTGTGAAGAAACTGTTGGTGTAGGTGCTTGCTCCTGTTCATGAATAACAATCCCTTTATCCTTGGGTCTTGTGCTAGCAGCTGTAATTGTTGTAGCAGCAGTTGTTGTTGTAAATGTTGGTGTTGTTGTTATAGATTCACTTGACTTTCTGAAAGCAATGCCTTGAGTTGGTAGTTTAGCACTTTTCAGTTCAGCAAGTGCTTTAGCCAAAGTAATCTCATCATCAGTTATAACAGTTGTTGTAGTTGTAGTTGTAGCAGCACTAACTGGAATTGTACTGGCAGTACTATCTGTTGTAGCAGCAGCATTAACTGTTTCTTCAGAAGCACTAACCAACTTAGACTTTTCAATTACAGCAGTAACTTCTTCAACCACACTTCTTGTTTCCTCAGCAGTTTTAACAACATCTACATTGTCAACAATCACCTCATCACCATCTAAGTCATTAACACCAAACATATCTTCATCAGTGTGAACATTGACCAAGTAAATGTCTTTATTAGCATCAATATCAGCTATCCTCCCCTGTTTGGATGCATCCTCCTCACCCAAACCTTCTTCATCAGAGGATTCCACTCTTCTAGATGAACTAACCTTGTATAATCTTTTAAGTCTATGAATTCTTGACCTCTTTTTCTGTTCAAGCTTCTTGACCCTCCTCTTTAAACTAACAATCTCTTCAGCTTGTGTGGTCTTTGTCTGCTCCAAATCAAGAACTCGTTGTTGTAAATTGGTACATAATTCCATCAATTAATTAAGTTTCAGACTATCCTCACCACTTCAAAGTGTGTTACCTCTTGCGAGCAGTGGATCATTGGAAGTTTTAGATATATTCTCAAACCTAGTTTGAGCAATGATATCCCCCATGGTTTCTTGGCGCCTGGGACCACTACCTGAACTAGTTCCTATGGAACTTGGTTCATTAAGTGTTGCCTTGGATTGGGTCTTATTGATGTTACCACTGGCCTACTCTGCATCTAAGCTAGTAGCAGTAGTGGCATCCCTTTCTAAACTGTCATCCATCTCCTCATTGACAGCCTCATCTACTACATTGGTTGTAGGACCACTAGGTTGAGGTACCTTAGTGTCCTTTCTCTTTGGCCTCCTAGGTTTTTAAGTCTTTTGGGGTTGAGATGTTGATGGTTGAATAATGTTGGGTGTGTGATAGGGATCAGTTGGCATTGCTAAACCTTTACCCATTTCTTCTTGATTGTGTACTACCATGGTTAGAAATAAGGGTGTGACTCTACCAGAAAATCCTTTCCCTACCCTTTTCATATTCCCAAATATCTTCTTAGTGTGAGAGGGTGCATCATTAATTCTCTTGTGACTTGCCATCCATAAAAACTTGTTTATCCAAAACAAATGTTCACAAACTTGGATACATTAAGAATGTCACCAGCTATTATCCAAGTTCTTTCACCATACTTTCAAAAATGTATTTTGAAAAGTTAAACTTCTGGTTTGTAGCCAAACAAATGATTGCAGATGCCATAGTTCTACTAAACTCATTCCATGCAGTAGTCTTAGCACTTAGACATTGTAAAATCGTATGAATAAGGAATTTCCATTGTTGGGAAAAGAATGCCTTATAGAAAGTAAGCTTCTGAGAAAGTTTTTCATACCCCATCAGTGTAAGCTGTTCAAAAATAATAGCATTAGGTAGACAATCAACACCATCAGCATCTTCTAGTTAAAAATCTCTTCTCACAATCGACTCAGTGATGATAATCTTCTTTCCATCCACTAAGGCTTGTAACTGTACTTCCCCATTGATAGTTTTTGCCTTGACAGTAGCCCAAAATTGTTCAATATACGAACTATAGATTGTAGGATTAACGGTTAAAGCATACTTTATGGGGTGTGCATTCAAAAAATCCACAATTTGTTCAAACCCTTCACTTTCAGCAGGTTTAGACAAAAACGCGACCATATTATGAGTATCAACAAACTTCAGGGTCGTCATTGTGTTGGGTTTTGATGATGGATGATGAAAATTGGTTAGGTTTTTGTTGAGTAGATGATTATATGATTGAATGAAATCGATGAAATGAATGATCTGAACCCCTGAATCAATAGTATTTATGAAAATACCTCAACAGCATTAAACAAACGTATTCACTTAGCATTGGAAGTTTTAGCCTAGCATCATTAACTTTCAAAGCCAGTAGTAAGTTTATGCCCATCGTGCATTAACTTGCATGAGCAGTAGTAAGTTATGCCTAGGCAGCATTAACTTCTTCCATTCCATTCCAAACACTCCGTATATTTAACTCTCTTTCTGTTTTTCAACTCACCATTTCTCTCAATTTTTTTACTCACCAAATCACTCTATTTGTTTTTTTTAAATATTCATCTCTCTTTCTGTTTTCAACTCACCATTTCTCTCAATTCTTTTTCTCACCAAATCACTCTGTCTGTTTTTAATTTAATAAAACAGCTTTTCCATCACTTTTCTTTGCTTTACTTGTGAGATGTTAGTCCAAAAACGCTAAGAAAATTACAATCCATAGCAACTTTCCTACTAATCACGTATTACTTTGATACCGAACAGTATTAAGTAAAACTTAACTAGTATAATCAGCAAACTAGTATTTCGCATATCTAGTGTACTGCTAGCACCTGAGATTAATTATATTAATTGAGCAAGAAACTTTTAATGACATAAAGAACAGTACTATTCATACAACAACTCTACAAAAACATGAGAGTAAAGTATTTTAGGAGATTAACATTCCAATACTAGCAATCAAATACTTTGAAATCTACTTACATCAATATGCTTTGGTAAAGCAAATCTGCAACATTCTTGTCTAGTATGGATTTTAACATTTGATCAATTTCTTAGCATTGCAATCTTAATAAAATGATGTCTATCTCTATTTTGTTTTGTATTTGATGGAACAAAAACAAGATTTATAATTATGTAAATAGTACTGTTATTGTCAATAAAGATCTTGGTAAGAATAAAAATTTTACCATAATCAAGTAGTTGATTCTAGAAATCCAAAGCACTTATCCCCCCCACATCAATTGAGCAGCCACATACTCGCTTGTTGTTGTGGTTTGCAACCACGTCTGTTCTTGCCCTGCATGATATTAATTACATCCGAGAATTAAACAAACTCCTGTTGTGACTTCCTGATTTCCAAAGCTTGCTCCAGCATAATCACTATCAGTGTATGCTACCAAATCAAAAGGAGAATCTTTTGGATACCAAAGTGCCCATATTTGGTTTGTCCTGTAAGTATCTAAAAATCCTTTTCACAGCGATGAAGATGTGAAACCTTGGATTGACTGGTATCTCGCACAGCACAACTGCAACATTGATGTAGACTTGCGATGTAGATACATCAATGAACCAATCATTGACCTATACATATGTATAACAACCCGTAATTTTCATCAATGTAATTATCCATCTATTAAATTAGATGCACTGTAATATCCATCTATTATATATATCACCTTTATACAGGGAATTTTTTGTGCTTTATCTCATTATACAACGTAACTTGCATCTCTAAATTAAACGAGCTTACGCAACCTCCACCAATGCCATCTATATCTATGTTTACATCATGCAAACATCCTAATATGTCAAGTCTATATCTTAATATCATTTTTACCAAGTACATTCTCCATTTAACGTACTTTTCAAAACGTTATTTCAAAACAAGCATTAAACGATAACGTTTATATCAAAACCTTAATTATATGTAATGTATACATATAAAATAAATGTGCAAGCCTCTAAAGGCATGTGTACAAGTAATCAATACCACATTGGAATACACTTTTCCCTCCTAAATCAATTACACACTCTCTAAAGCTCAATGGACAAATCATCAAAGCACGAATTCAAACTTTGCTATTTTCCCTCCATTCTTCTTAAGGATTTTATACCACATTTTAAACACATGTTACAAGCTCCTAATATAAAACATGTAAACCCTAATTACCCTAATCCTAAACCCTAATACACGATTTAAAAACCCTAAACCCTAAATGAAACCCTAATGTAACACCCCCATTTTTGACATATAGCAGCGAAAGCTAATCTGAGGTATTACTTCATGGATCAACAGACATAATCATAGAAAACAACTCAAAAGAGACGTTTTGGAAAATTTAGTTATCATTCAATATCATATCAGAGTTTTATAAAGGAGGTCCCAAAATCTAGAAACATAAAGTTTGAATGATAACAATTTAGCCATCTTCAAGTCCGTGCCATAGGTTGCTCAATTACCTGAGATAAACATGCTAAAAGGGTCAACACAAAGGTTGAGTGAAATTCATAGGTTTCCAGTTATAATAGTTGAGTACAAGTTTAAATGAGGCGGTTACGTGTTATTACACCATAAGTGTATTTAATTGCGTTCGAGAAACAATTTATTATTGCCCTAAGCCTGAATCACATATTTTAATAGAACGGGGAGCTCTATCGAAAGACCATACTGGGAGATAACTACCCAAAGAGATACTAGGAGCTACTACCCAAATCGATACTGGGAGCTACTACCCAAAGAGATACTGGGAGCTACTACCCAAAGAGATACTGGGAGCTATTACCCAAAGAGATACTGGGATGTCTTATGGGAAAATGGAGGTAACTTAGGCAATAATATATCAGGATAGCATATAGTTGGAAAAACACTTGTATTCATAGTTTATAGCATGAATCCCACGGGATTTAGAAAACATTCTAAAGTTGGGGACTATTCACAATGATGGAACCATATCATATATCAAAATCACTTGTGTTGAATTTGTATAAAACAAGCATGTATCCCCCTCGCGGGTTTATAAAACATGTAAATAAGTAAAGGCGAGGCTATGAACTTTACAATATCGGTTTTAAGTACTTGTGTATATTAAAAACTATGTGGAACATGTATCCCATCGAGGGCTTTATGATGAACATTAGAAGATTTAAAAGCGAGGCTATGAACTCACACATGATCGGTTTTAAAGTTCTGTTATATAAAAACAATTGAATTGTATCGCACTCGCGGGGTTATGAAACATTAGAAGATTAAAAAAAGCGAGGCTAAGAATCACAATATTGGTTTTAAGTATTGTGTGTTATTAAAAACAATTGAGCATGTATCCCCCTCGCGGGTTTATAAAGTATTCAAAAGATTTAAAATGCGAGGATATGAACTCACCTTAACAGTATAGAGAAATCTGATTGATGGCAAAAGTATATCATGTGAAAGTAACGGCTTCGTCACACAACCTGGGGTAATATATCAAGTCTTAGTGTGATAGGTTATGTTTCAAAACTTCATAAAGTTTAACGTATATCTTTGATTTATTAAATTATGGAAATATTATATCGCTATCGGGCTATCATAATCCAGAGGCCATGTAGTATCGTTTGAGGAGGCGGGCCACTTTAAAAGCGTAAACCAGCAAACTCCGTCAAACAAAACTCAAATGAAACCTTCATAGGAAATTCCTTAGCTAACGTGATACGATAAGATTTTTAGGTTTCTTCAAAAGTTGGTCGATGATAAATTATGTTAAATATATAACGAAATAATGCGTCGATTTATGATTAATACGATTACATGTGTCGTGTTTTCATAAACTCGATATAATATTAATATATCTTTGTATAATTTATTTAAAATTATTATATTTTATATTTTTAAGTTTGCAAAATTGACAATATATACCCTGGTTTATAATCTTTTACAACTTTAGTCTTTATATATAAAGTATATATATTTAAACTTTGACTATTGAAATTGCAAAAATAGGTTCCTTATAGTTATAACTGTTTAGAATAATTACTTTCAGCCCCTTTAATTATAAATTTCAGAAAAGTTACGATATTATACCATCTATGCATGGAAATATTTGCCAAAACAACTCCACAAAGCCATGGCAAGTTTATTTTTAGGATTTCCAAATGATATTTGTAGGTTTTATAACTTATTAAAATAAAGCTAAAATAAGATGTTTAGAGAATTGTAACAATATTTTAGAAAAAGGATTCGTTAGCTACAAAATCAAAACGGGTCCTTTTTAGGGTTTTAATAAAAAACACATGGGTTTGAGGATTCAAAGCTTTAAACAAGAGTTTATATATCATCTTAAGAGTATTATGAACATTCTAATACAGATTATAAGTTTATGGAACAAGATCTTAGGCTTACTTGAGCTAAAATGGGTCAAAATGGGGTTTTCGGGTTTGTACGCCTAGTAATGACTTCAAGACTTCGTTTTTCTTGCTTCTTGGCTTCTATTATGAGCTTAGGGACTTCACTTGATCCTTTTTGGTCTGAGTTAAGACTCCATTGTTGTATTTGATGAATTTTGAGGTGTGATTTGAATGGTTGCTTGGTTCGGCTATTTATAGGGTTCAAGGAGCCTTAGTGCCCAAGTTTTATTTAATGATTAGTATCATAGCTAGTTAAGGGGATTCATGGAAGCTAGCATGATGAGTAATGAGAGCTAGAGGTGTAGATTTGAATGGTGGAGGTGTTTGGGGGTCACGGATAGAAAAGGGGTGACAAGGTGGTGATGTAGCAATCTTGGTGGCCAAGAATTGAAAGGGAGGTGCTTGTAAGCAGCTTGGAGACATAAGGGTGAGGTCAGGGAGGTGCTAGGATGGGTGCTTGGTTTAAAAATGGGTCAAAAGGAAGAAAAAGGGTCACGGGTTGGTTTTGGTCTCGGTTAGGGTTTTTAGGTTTTAAATTCGAATTAGGGTTAGTGTTTAGGATAGATTTAGGTTTAGGATTAGTGTTAGGATTAATATTTAGTGATTAGGATTAAGGTTTAGGGCTTAGTTTTAAGGTTTAGGGTTTAGTTTTAAGTTTAAAGTAAAATTAGGGTTTTAGGGTTTCGTTTAGGGTTTAAGGTTTTAGATTAGGTTTTAGAATAATTTAGGGATTAGGTTTAGGGTTTAGAAGTCATGCAATTAAGTTGGCTTGTACCTCTGTACTGCATGTGTGGTGGTAAGAAACCAAAGTAATTTAGGAGGTAAAATAACCTAATTTGCCTTTCTTGCATTATTGACTTGTACATTGAGCTTTAGAAAGTTGTAACTTAATTTAGGAGGGAAAAGATATTCAAATGTTGTGCTATGATACTTGTACACATGCTTTAAAGGCTTGTACATTCATTTTATATGTATACATTACATATAATTAGGGTTTTGATATAAACGTTAACGTTTAATGCTTGTTTTGATATAACGTTTTAAAAAGTACGTTAAATGGATAATGTACTTGGTAAAATGATATTAAGATATAGACTTGACATATTAGGATGTTTTTGACATAGATGGAATTGACAGAGGTTGCGTGAGCTCGTTTACTTTAGAGATGCAAGTTACGTTGCATAATGAGATAAAGCAAAAATTTCCCTGTAAGAAGGTGGTATATAAAGTGCATCTAATTTAATAGATGGATATTACAGTGCATCTAATTTAATAGATGGATAATTACATTGATGAAAATACTAGAAAATTACGGGTTGTTATAGTCCCCCAACCTTACAGAAATCTCGTCCCGAGATTTAGTTGAGTGATGGAGTGATGGTTTGGAAATAGAAGTCCTTAGTTTTTGCAGTCCCTGGTCAGATGAACCCACTTTGTTGCAGTTTGACACTTGATAGTGCAAATCCTGTGTGGATGACGTGCTCTTGTACACAAAGGAAGGTTTCCATGGTACCTTTTGTTTTCAGTATACCTTTTGTTCTTAGTTGGGGTGGCAGCATAAGTTCTGATAGTTTCTTGCCTTCTATTCTGCTGTTGGTGGTAATCATTATTACGGTTGTGATTGTTGTGGTTATTTTGATAGTTGTCGTTGTTGTGATTGTTGGAGTGGTTATTGTTGTTGCGATCATTGGGGTAGTTGTTGTTGTCGGTGGTGTTTCTTCTATCCTCAAACTTACGTTTGTGATCACTTGAACACTCTGCACGGACGAGTGTACTTTTGTTACCTAATCCATTAGCACTCTTTGTGATATGTTAATGGCTTCCTCTAGAGTTTGAGGTTTTAGAGGCCTGGTAACATTCCTTCCATACTTTGAAGGGCAAATCCCCTGATGAAAAACTTCCATCATTTTCTCAAAATTTGGCACCATAGTAAGACATAAGGTTTCCAATTCCTGGAATCTTCTCACATACTGTCTGTGATCTCCCCTTCACATAGTGGTAAAATTCATTCTTCCATCTTATGGATATTATCAAAATGAAGTCAAGAAGAAGTTGGGAAGACCATCGTCTTGAAGAAGTTTTTAAGGACCTTTGATTTCTGGGACCTGAGGGTTATGGGCCTATTTTGTTATAAGTCTGACATCACTTTTAACCACTCTAATTTATTTGGTTTTTAGGGAAACTAGTCTTTAAAATTTAAGGATTCGTTAAAAGGATAGTCAGGTGGTGATGTGTTTGACCTAATTGGTGATGTTGTTCTTAATGATGAAGACTAAGATAACGAGAAATGACATATTTGATGTTGAAATGGTAAGGTATAATAGAATTACAACTTTATTTATGGATAACTTATCTTACATATCTTACATATCTTACATATCTTACATATCCCAAAATCTGACATGTGTTAATACTTATGCTACGTGTCTTTATATCTTAAACAAAAGCGGTAAGGATAAGGTTTCGATCTAGTAGTTTTAGAGTTCACGAAGTGTGTCCCATAAGATTCTTCATATGTAATTGTTGGCGATCTTGGATATCCTCAAGGGTCATTTATAAATCAGAAATCCTAAAGTGAACAAAAGCAATCTTGTCTCTCTATCCCACATGCTTCTTCTGTAGTTCAACTATCTGTGTACGAGCTTCCTTAAGTTTGATTTTTACTTCATCAAAATCTCTTGGTATGATTATCCAACCATTAACAAGTCTTTCTTCTATTTTCTCAATATAGTGAAAAGAGAGTTCTTCTAAATAGTTCAAAATATTTTCAATCTGTTTTTCATGGTGTCTTACATGCATCTTGATTGAACTTTTTCCTATATCATATATCTGAGGTGGGGTAGGAGTATAGGTTGAGAAAGATGGCGATACTAGGATACAGGCTTGCTTCCGAGATGAATTAGATAACGTATTTGAGGAAGAAGATGGGGGATGGATTTGCATCTTAGATGGCAATAATTCTTCAGGAATAAAGAAATATCGGGGATCAAACAGTAGTGATGGTGGTAATACCAGAGATGGAGTCAAAATAGCTGGTGGAGTAATAGGATCTAGTGGTGGAATGGGTGATTCCTTAGCATAAAATGCTTGCATGTCCTTCAGATATGGATTATTGTAGAAATGTAAGAATACAGGTGGGATTTCATCATTCTTAGAATTTTCTGAAACGTCAGAGGAGGTATTTCCCGGTGTGGCTGGGAAATAGTTCGGTTAGGTTGAAGTATAGTCAAGAATGTTTGCAGAGGGAAAAGCGCATTCATCATCAACATTAGATGGGGTAGGATGGGTGGGGGAAGACATGACTGTGTAACAAACCAGTAAAATAGTATAAGTTTATTTAGTATAATAGTAGTGTAGTATCTGCCATGCAAATCTTCCACATCTACTATTCTGGAAACGCAGTGGCACGGAGGACTTTCTTGGATGGAAAAAGTAATTATAGTTTAGGTTTTACCCTTGTTCTCTATAACCATGAGCTCTGATACCAATCTGTAACACCACCATTTTTGACATATAGCAGCGGAAGCTAATCTTGGGTATTACTTCATGGATCAACAGACATAATCATAGAAAACGACGCATAAAGAGACGTTTTAGAAAATTTAGTTATAATTCAATATCATATCAGAGTTTTACAAATGAGGTCCTAAAATCTACATGAATACATAAAGTTTGTATGATAACAAGTTTGGACGTCCTAAAGTCTAATGCCACTCCGTGCCATAGGTTGCTCAATTACCTGAGATAAACATGCTAAAAGGAACAACACAAAGGTTGAGTGAAATTCATAGGTTTTCAGTTATAATAGTTGAGTACAAGTTTAATAGTGGGTTACGTTGTTATACCCTTGGTATATAAATATTTGCAAAATTAGTCCTTTTTATATAACTTTTTATAAAATCAACCCCTATTTTTGAGAATTGGCAAAACAAGTCCCTGTGATTTAACTTCATTATATTTACAAAAATAGTCCTTGTAGTATTAGGTTTGGAAAAGTTACAATATATATCCTTACGTATGAAAATAGATTTTAAACTTAGTCCACAATCATAAATATTAATCTTTTTGGATTCCAATTTTAATAATAGCTTATGGCTTATGAGCTTGATGTACCCAAAATGGGTATGTTTGTATTCCAAACCCTACCCTGATGGGTTAAGGTTTATAGAATTTGATTTAAAGTTTACAAGAGTGATATGTGAGCTTATTGAAATAGCTTATAGGACTGTTAGGGGCTTAAAGCTTATAAGGGCTTATAAAAATGGAGTTCGAATAGAATTAGGGTTTTAAGGGTTGCGTTTGGTTTTTAGGAAATCATACGTTTAGGTTTAGGGCCTTAAGGCTTATCAAATGAGTTTATATAGATGTTTAGAGGTTGCATAGGAACATGTAAGCTCGAGTTATCTCGTAAAATGAATTTGAAAGGATTATGAGCTTAAATGGGTCAAGTAGGGTTCGGTTTGGTTTATAGATTTCAAAACGAGTTTTTATATCTTGCATAAGAGATTAAGTCAAGAGTATATATAAGCTAGAACAGATCATGCGTTTATAGAATAAGTATAAAGCTTACTAGAGCTTAAGATGTGATGGAATGGGTCGAAATGGATCAAAATGGAATTCGAAACCTTATGGGTTAAATTTAGAGCTTCTTCTCTTTAACCCTTTCTTCCAAAATAGCTTATACCTTCTCCTTGGCTTCCTTAGAACTCAGCTAGGATCATTTAAGTGTGTGTTTGATAATTGAGTGTGAGTTTGAAGGCACGGGAGGTCTTGGCTTATATAGTGGTGTGAAAGGCTTGGGGACCAATGTAACACCCCCAAATTGGGTCGCAGCGGAATAAGGGTCCGGGGCGTGTTACTTCATAGATCAACAGCACAAGATATATATAAGAACGACACAAAAAGTCGTTTAAAATGATACATTGGATTTAATTAAAAGACTTAATACAAAAGCATATAGCTTTACTTGTTCATTGTTAAATATTACAAAAGATGACAATACATTTCCCAAAATATGATGCACATAAATCTTTAAGCGTGCAATTTAAAATATAATCAAATGCATCCCTGGCACCTTATGCCTATTGATCTCCTGAAAACATTGCTTAAAACGTCAACAAAAATGTTGGTGAATTCATAGGTTTGATAAATCATAATATGCAGGACCGCAAGACTTTTTAGTGATAATGCAACACATGCAGATCTCACAAAACCAGATTACATTTACACTAAGCTCATGACACTGAAGCTCGACAATCTTTCTTGCAATTAAACTATATATTGCAATTTACGCCCATCCGGATGTCTAATGATATTTAGAAGGTATAGCTTGTTAGAAAAGCAAAAATAAGATGTTCTAAAATATAAAAAAGTTTGGAAAAGGATTCGTTACTAGAAATCAAAACGGAATCGTTTTTTTTAGGTTTTTAAGATAAAAACACATGGGTTTGAGGATTCAAGGCTTCAAACAAGAGCTTATATATAGTTCTAAGATATTATAACATTCTAATACAGATTAAAGCTTGTTGAACAAGACTAAGCATACTTGAGCAAGAAAATGGGTCGAAATATGGTTTTCGAGTTTGTAACGCCATACGACCTTCAAAGGCTCATTTTTCTTGATTCTGACTTCTTCTTTATTCGAGCATAGTGGACTTCAACTTGATCCTATCTTGTGTCGAGGTTAGAACTCCATTTGAGTGGTGATAATGGGGTGTTTGGTTATTTATAGGGCTCGAAATCACCTTGGTGGCCAAGAAAACTTAGAGAGGGGTTTAAGGGCTGTAGAGTGATGACTAAGGGAGGATATAAGGTGAGTATTGTGGGCTATAGAGGTAGATATGCAAGGTGGAAGGGTTTTAGGGGGGGTTGGAATTACATAAAATGACAAAGAGGTGACACGCCAAATGCCTTTCTTGGTGGTTAAGGGTTGATAGAGAGTGCTTGTAAAGCTGCTTGGTATGTGGTGATTGAGTCATAAATAGAGTTGCCAGGGTGCTTTCTTGAGTGCTTGGTGACACAGTGCCTCCGCCAAGGCGGAAACGCGAGGCGTAAACAAGAAGTATATCATACAAACACATGGAGGCCTATATAGAGAATACAAAATGAAAACTAAAGGAAAGCAAAACACAAAGTGTCATAACAATACCAAAACACTAATGGTGTCTTTATTAATGAGAAAGATGTCTCGTCAATAAATGACAAGCAAAAACATAAACCAAACAATTCAAACAGAAAGCATAAATAACTCCAAGCATCCTACGGTCTCTTCTAGCCACTTCATTCTATCTTAGCACCATTAAGCTCACCTGAAAATGATGCTTAAAAACGTCAACACATGGTTGGTGAGAGACATAGGTTTAGGACAACAATAAAACTTTAAAACCGAATTACTAAGATTATCATAAACAGAAAAAGGACAATTATGCAAAATATGAACTTATGCCAACATGCAATCCACATACTGGGTAGGAACGTTACCCCCGATCCATTACAACAACTGGGTAGGAACGTTACCCCCGATCCACTAATAGTCATGGAAAGGATCCAATATCCAATTCCAGACTCTTGGTACCGATAACACAATATCACAAGGAGTTGATCAGCTCCAAGGATCTTGCCTACATAAGTAGACGATAACACCAACATTACCAACTCGTGATAAATCCCAAGTCTTGTCCTACGTGAGTAGATACGATAAACACCATATCAACGATCAACATGCAACAATAAGTCATATAGCAATCACATAATGTCCACATGAAAGCAAAACACATAATCACAGCATTCAAAATATCTTTAGATCACAAGCATCATTTTCATCCCAAAATGTAAAGACATTTAAAAATGGGAATATGAAACTCACCTGATTGCTAGCTTCAATTCCCCCCACAAACTCTTCTCACAAATAACACGACAATCTAAACATATATAAGCACAAAATAAGTTACCATCAAATAGGCATTCAACCCAAAATGATTTGTAACCCATAACTAATGATGGATGCCTTATGCTATTCTACATAGCCCTACACTTTTATTAATAACCTTATTTAAATCTCACATTTACTATTTGCACCTAAACGTTACACTTAACACTTTCTGGTTTTACACAGAATTTTACTCTCACTTGCGTGCCCTAAACGCACTAATTAAACACTCCCATAATTCAAAAAAAAATTCACCATGCTACATATATGTCCTATGAACCTCTCATAGCTCCCCCAAAGTCACTACCCTTTTATAAATATCCCCAAAAAATTCATTAATCCAAAGTGTTTAAAATTCGTCCAGAATCTGACCCTTCAAAAAGTAACGTCATAATTACCAACTTAAACCTCTCTCTGACCTAGACAAAATCAAGTCACACACAATATATGAACTAACTTCCACGTGACTTAGAGCCTCTAACTCAGTGTCTAAGTATTTTTAGAAAAATCAAAGTCAAAACTGAAATCCGTCACTATTTTACACACTGATTTTGTATTGACTATTTGACCCACTTCCCTACCATAAAAACTTATGAGGCCAGATTTTCTAGAAAGTAGACTCTCTGAGGTTATCTCCAGTATGTTGTAAATTATTTATTTGATCTTTTATGACCGAGTTATGCTCCTTACAAAACTGCCTAACTTTCTGCAGTGAATTACGCATCTAATTCAATGATCTAAGCCCTAACGCATTGATCATATCGCTAATCGTAAATTTTGTAAATCCCTAAAAATGGTTTAAGCTAATCATCAATCATATCACAAACTTTCTGGAAATTAAATTCCCAAATTTTAAAACTAATATAAACCCTATATCCATCATAAATCAAGTTACTAGTAAATTAAACAACATAATTAACAAATCGAATCGTACCTAATCGAAACCCCTAAAAAATTTCGTCTCCTCCATTTTTTTTCTCTCTTAAGTCCGGACAAGAATTAAAGGGGGATTAGAATTCTAGGTTTAGTATTTATAGCACCTAGGGGAGTGTCCTAATCCTAAAACTAATTATTATTTAGATATAAACTGAATACTAATTAATTAATTAATTTTTTTTTCTTTTATCCTTTACTCGGCCGAAATTTTATATCAATATATATATATATATAATATATATATATATATTTAATTATTATTTACATATTTATTTGTATTTCCTTAAATTTTTATAAAAACCTTAATTAATTTGACTATACCTTTTTGCATAAACGCAGTTTACTACCTTTCTAAAAATAACTTTTCATTTCCAACCTAACTTTCTAAAAATAGAAATTTTACATTTTCTTAATCTCACACTTAAAAGCTAAACCTATCTTAGATAACTAACACAAAATACGTATACGTATATATATATACTTACACAATTAACTTGCAAACGCTCAATTATCAGAAATCATTTCCTTGTCATTAAAATGAACGAAATGAACTTAACAAATTTCCCCATCATTCTAATCTCATTGAGATGGTCACACTCAATAGATTGGTTACCAATACCTCATAAACACATAAAAACACATATAAACACATAGAATCACATAAACCATACTTTGCAACAGACACATAAGTCAACACTAACGGTTTGACTAACCTGCTCAAGTCATGGTTGTCACATTATCCCCTCCTTAGAGGAAATCTCGTCCCGAGATTTAACTAGCTCATTCATCAGAACGATTAACAAACAACTGAGGATACTTAGACTTCATATAATCCTCGCGTTCCCAAGTAAACTCAGGGCCACGCTTGGAATTCCAACGAACCTTTACTAACGCTATCTTACTACGCTTCAAACTCTTAACTTCACGATCCATTATTTCTACAGGTTCCTCAACAAAACGAAATCCTTGCGTTCCCAAGTAAAGCTCAGGACCACACGCTTTGAATCCCAATGAACTTTCAACTAACAGCTATCATACTAATACTTTTACTCAACCACTCGGTCCACTACATCACGTTCCTTGACAAAAACAAAGAGTCTTGTCAACCTTAATCTTATCCAACTTTTACAATCCGAATCCAACTGCTAGTGACTTTGCTTACCCCCACAAGGGTGCAATTAGTAATACAACAACTCAACACGAAAAGAAATATCCGACTACCTGAACCTCGCCCGTCATCAAGGAAACCTTAAGTTGTGTAACAACGTTATTTACAACCCGGTCTCGCAACTCATCAAACAAGAACTGTCTTAAAACCAAGTTATAAGTTGTTACAAAGCCCAAACGTTTTTAAAAAAATCGCTTTGACTTCGAGTTTATTCATAAAATAACTTTAACCAAAATCACAAACACATCTAAGGGCATACTAAGGTCTACAAGAAACCTTACATACCCATCTTTAACTAATACTCCCAACGATGTCTTGCTCAACGAACAAGTGTGGATACTCAGTTTACTTGAAGTCCTAAAGACCTCCCGTCGAGTCCAATCGAATCTTAACTCAATGAACATTAACTTCTACTATTTCTTTAGCAAAACCATAGTTTTGCCTACTTTAATTACCTCTAAAGGTACATGCAAACTTGCATTTACCAAATACTTCAAATTTTGACACACGAAACGTGTCATGCACAATTCTCAACTCTTTTAGGTAATCTTAACCGATAATCCTTTCAAAAATCTCAAATGGACCTACTTACCTTGGTATCAACTTACCATACTTTTTGAAACATCATACACCCTTCAAACTAAATACTCTAGGTAACACTCATTTACCAGCCTCAAGTCTAACGGTTAACCTCATACTAGCATAATCCTTGAACCAAATTCGGTTTCAATCCAATCTCGTTGTCTCTAATTACTGCCGAAATAAAAAAAACCATCAAATGGTAACCACATTCCTTTTCCACACACTGCTCCAAGTGAAGCACAACTCAGTCCCGAATGATAATCCCCCACTTGAGGGACAAACTCATCTCACGAAATGAGTATTCCAATTACCCTAAAATCTACCTACTTGTCCTAAAGCATAGCAAAAAATGGGATGACTTAGGCAGTCCATTGTCTACAAACACCAAACGCATCGTAATCCACTTACTCAAACTTGGTAACCTTAGCAAAACATCCATATTTATCTTTTCCCACTTCCACTCGGGTATTTATTGTCGTAGACAAACAATCCTGAAGGCCCTTTTTTACTCAACATCACCATATCCGCACAATGTTTGAATACTTAAACCATGCATACAAGCAATGTTCTTCTTTCATAACTCGACCACCAATTTGAAAACCTAAGACAACACTAAGTCGCATCCGCTCCAGGATAGATAGGATACTTTATTGTATAAGCCTCTTCTATAGCCAAGGTCCTTACATCTCTCCAACTGGAGATCCGAACCTTGTCTAATCAATATGAAGCACTCTCCATCTCTTTTTACACTCGTTGGTCCAAGCCACGCAACCTCTCATGTTGACGCGTTCTTTTCTTTGGACGTCTTATCTTATAACACCAACATCCTTTCTCGATATTAGCTTGAATCGTCATACGTCAATCCAGAACTTATTCTTGGCTTCACTTATTCTTCCTACTCCATGGTACAACATCTACATTTGCCTTTCCCAGATGGTACTTGGCCTCGAAATCAAACTCACTAAATAACATCCATCCATCATCTTTGCCTCATGTTCAATCCTTCTGATTGAAAGTGTGTTGGAGACATTCATGATCCGTATAGATTACTCTCCATGTCTCGTTCACTTAATGCCTCTAGCATTATAAGGCAAAACCTACCACGATGGTCCATGCAATCCTTCATAAGAACCTTCATTCTCGCTAGTACAAGCAATCACCTTCTCCTTTTCAAGCATGCTTCGAAATCCTTGGTTCGCAGCGTCATAATATACTACGAAATTGACTGCTCCTTCGGTAAAAAAAAAAAAATTAAAAAAAAAAAAAAAATAGGGTGTGGAGGTTACTAAAAAAAATAAATTGTTAAAAAAAACAATGCCAAGATCGGCACATTATTCGTTGATTCCTTTCACATCAGATAGCTTCCTCTTTACTACCCCCGCTTCCACGATGTTGGGAAAACATCACGTACATCTTCTCTTCTCCTTCACTGACTCCACAACATCGTACGTGCGTATCTACTCCACCTTATGACTTCGAGTCGGTTATTAAAATATCGTCTGTAGGTTATATGTTAATTACTTGTATCTATATACGTCCATTCACACCAGGGCACAAGTAACTTTCCATTAAAAACCGTTGGTGCATTGGTTAACCCAAAAGGCATAGCCTAAACCTCAAACGTGTCCATTACGCAATCCTAAAAATAGTCTTAAGCTAAACTTCATCCCCGTGCACCCTCCATTTGGTGACATCACATACAAATTATCTAATCCACTCTTCTCAAATCCCTCCATAGCACAACCTACACTACCCACCTTATCTTCACATCATAACAAACAGAACGCTTCCCCACAATGATTTTACCATTCAGAAGCCAACCCTCCACTTGCAACCATTCAATCATTCCCAACAACTCTGCCTCACCAAGGCGTCATATGACACGAGCCTTTCACAAATCGCGTCGCTCCTTTTACTAATTCCATAACGAAATCCCTATCCCACGACGAGGGGTAAAACCTACCAATCCAACTCTCAACACGCCATGAATGAAATACCAAACTTTCACATGCACCAAATTGGTATGGACCCAAAAATCCACAGTAATCCCAAAAGAAGAAACACCGAATATAAACATAGACATAACGAACGAAACTCAGACCTCAACAAACGCAACAACGACGCTAAGAAACACCCAATGAACAATACCACGTAACCACGATCCAATTAAATTAAAAGATTCAGAACCATTTGTACCAAACCGATTTTTGACCCCAAAGGAAACTTTCGCCTCATAACCTAATAACAATCATTTTTAAAACATAGAATCACCTTAGTTAATAATGCAAATAAATTTAAGTGTAAAAATAAATTTAAATAAAATTTTTCATATACCATATTTTAATTATGATTTATATAAAAGAAATCAAAAGATGGATTAAAACAAATGTTGTTGCATTTATTTCCGAAAGAAGTTTTTTAACACCAAAAGATATGATACTCGACTACTACAAAATATTTTGAAAAGGAATTAATGACTCTCAACAAAAGACATCATGAGATAGCAAAATTTACTCGCAAAATACCCTACTGATTAACTCTTGCAACCCAAACAAACCAAAGAACTCATCCAAACCAATGGTTCCATAAACACAAACCAAAAATTACGCCCACTTAGACAAGGGAACCAATCAAAACGCCGATACGGCAGAACATAGAACACACCAGTTTCTAGATAACACGCGGTATATTACCAACATAAGCTTTTGGATACTATCTCACGAACAACGAGCTTAACGAACCAAATTTAGAATCATGACTACAGATACCAATAGTACCGATGTATCCGCAACTTTAGAGAAAAGGAACCTTACCATCAACGCAACCCAATCCTATAAAATCGCTCAAAACTTTTAAGAGGAGGCATCTCTAACCCACACAACCATCCTCAAACAGGATCTCACAATCACTTCAACACTACCATCAACAAAACAATCACGGCTATTACTCTCCTTAACATAATACAACAAGCAACCAAGATCAAATGCAATCAAAGTCACAAGTCCACTGTGTGTGATTGCCTTATAATTATGACCCTACCATAATTATAATTACACATCCTTTAATATTTTCACACGTGTAACTTACTTCCAAGACCACACATCTCAATATAACACACATCTACCCACATAGCACAAATAATAATCAAATTATAACACACACATTAAAAATCCACTAAAGCAAACCATAAAATCCCAAGTCGACCCAAAACTAAAACAGAAAGATCCCATCGTTGATCCCAAAATATAAAAGCAATCCTTGATTATAGCAACGCATCGAGGTATAAAATGAAATAAAACTTATGTTGGTCCTCACATGGGTTTGAATTTTCCTCTCTCAAAAGTCACCCAACTCGCGGTTCCCATTGATGATAAACAATCACTCAACTATATCTCTTAGGGGATAGGGGAAGACAAGACTAAACAATAACAAAAGGGGTATATACTGTACTATTAAGATCCCATAAAAGAAATAAGTATATATATCATATTATATAGTAGTAATTCAAAATAGAAAGAATTCAAAGCTTTTAGGTAGCGGTGGACATACTAGATATACATACACAAATACTTATGCCCAACAAATGGCAACTATAATGAGTGGACCCTTAAGCAAACTGTCCTAGCTCAACCACCGCTAGTTGTCTCTATAAACCATATAGGCTCTTAACCAATCTGTCCCTCCCGCCAAGGCGGAACGCGAGGCGTAAACAAGAATGGATATCAACACACCACAACGTGTCCAATAAGAATATTAAAAATGAAAGCTAAAAAAAGCAAAGTACTCAAAGATGTCATACAATACCCAAAACCTAACCAAAAAAAACCAAAATGGCAATCTTATTGATGGAAAAAAAGTTCTCAGCCAATCAAGAAAGACCTGTCAGGACAATAAATCAAATTCAATCAATGCAAAGACTCAATACAAGAAATAGAAATCTTCAGCCGTCCTATGGTCTCTTACAAGCCACTTCATTCATCTTATTTACCATCTTGCACACCTGAAAATGAATCTTACAAAAGTCAACACTCTCGACCGCGGATTGTGAGAGTCATAGTGTTTAAGACTCTCAAATAATAAACCTTTCAAACCAATTAGCAACAGCGATTAATCAAAACAATATAGGACAATTATGCAACATATGAACTTATGCTAACATGCAATCCACATACTAGGTAGGAACGTTACCCCCGATCCATTTCAACAACTTGGTAGGAAACGTTCCCCCCCGACCCCATATGTTCCAACATACAACGCAACCTAAAAGTCTACCAGCTGGAGCTTATACTTAGGCCTGGACCAACAATACTGGGTAGGCGTACCCCTCCGATCCCAATTCACTATTATAGATTAGTCCTACCCGCTCCCCCCTTCCCCCACCCCCTATACCCAAATCAATAACCTTTACATGTCAATATAGAAACAAGTAAACCACATTCATAACCTGCAGACACTAATCTAATAGCAATCACATAATGTCCACATCAAAGGCAAAACACATAAACACAGCAATTCAAAGACATTTAGCAATTCATTTTCATCCCAACAAAAAAACATATAAAAGTAGTGGACAATGAAACTGCACCATATGCTTTAAGCTTCCAAAAGTCCAAACAAAACTTCACAAAATATCACGAACAATCTAACACAATTAAACACATATTAACTACCATCAATTAGGCATTCAACCCAAAAGAAGTCACCTAACTATGATGGATACCTTAGGCTATCTATCATATGTCCTATAATCCTTTAAAACTTTACCCATCTTACAAATTACATTTATACATAAATCTACACCTTAAACTATATGTTTTAAAAGCAAATTTTTACTCTTCATGCGCGCCCTAAAGGCATTACTTAAATACTCCCATAATTCAAACCAAAATTCATCATGCTACATATATGTCTTATGAACATCTCCTAGCTCTCCCAAAGTCATTACCCTTTTACAAATACCCTTTAGAAATTCATTAATCCAATATTGTCCAAATTCTCCAGAATCTGCCCCTTCTAAAAGTATGACATTGGTTAACCAACTTAGACCCCACTATGACCTTAGTCAAAATTCATAGAACACACAAAATATATGAACTAACTTCCACGTGACTTAGAGCCTCTATCTCAGTGTCTGAGTATTTTTAGAAAAATAAAAACCAAAACTGAAATTCGTCACTATTTTACACACCGATTTTGTAATGACCATTTGACCCACTTCCCGACCATAAAAACTCATGAGGACAACTTTTCTGGAAATTAGACTCTCTGAGCGGTAGCTTCAGTATAGTTGTAAATTATTTATTGATCTTTATAATGATTTAGTACTCTCGTTACAAAACTGCCTAACTTTCTGCAGTGAATTAAACATCTAATTCGAGTGATCTAAGCCCTAACGCATGATTTTATCGCTAATCCAATCGATCTAATGATTAAACTAACATTATTATATCATAAACTTTCTGGATATTACAAACCCTAATTTATAAAACTTAATTTAAACCCTAATCCATCATAATTAAGTTATTAGAATTATAAACAAACAAAAATTAAAAGATCGGATCGTACCTTAAAAATAAAACAAAAAAAAATCGTCTTCTCTTTTCCTCCTCTCTATGGCCGGTCGAACTCAAGGGAATGGGGGGTTAGGGATTTATTATTTAATATTTATACGCCTCCAAGTAAATTGTGTAATTAATCTAATTAGTTTTAGATTATACATACTTTAATTACTTTTTTTTTCTTTTATTTACTAAAATTCGGATTACTATTCATGCCTAAAAAAATACTTTTTCTTTTTATTACTTAATTAATTATCTTAGACCTTAAGTGTTATAAAAAACCTAAGCAAATAGTTAAACCATTTTGCCTTGAAACTTACTTTCTAAAAATAATTGGTTCCTTTCCCAAATTCACTTTCTATAAATAAGGAGTCTTCCAAAAAACTCTCATATATTTTAACAAACTCATTTCTTTCACAAATGTACAACCCAACTTTCATTTTAATCCATCAACCTAGATATCCACATATTAACCAAACCAAATTTCTCAAAAATCCCATCAATTCCATTATCACTAAAAGTATTAAAATAAATTTTCTCAACCAATATCTCATTTCTCTAACTTAAAACCTCTAAAACCAAAATTTATCTAAATTACTAACATAAAATACGTATAACTAAATGAATACTTACACAATTAACACGAAAATGCTCAAAATCTCATTACACATTTGCCCGTCACTCAAAATGAACGAAATGGAACTCACAACAAACTTCACCAACAATCCAATCTCAATGAGATGATCACACTCAATAGATTGATTTACCAATCACCACATAATATCAACATATAAACACATATGAACAAAATCTCATAAACCAAACTCTTAGAACAGATAATTAGGTCAACGCTATGGTTTGACCATCCTGCTCAAGCCATGGTTGTCACATTTTCCTACATCCGACACCATCTTGGATCTTCATCCAACCCACCATACTTTTTGCACTAAAACACCATGGTGTTTCGCCAACCCTTCAGATTATATGGGAGAAAGCTTTTATCCCAAGATTTGAAATTTTTTAGTTTTAGCTTAATTTTTCTTTTCTAGTTTTTTTATTTTCTAGTAGTTGTTATTTTTAGTTTATTTTGTATGTTCAATTTTATGTTTCTTCCTTTATAATGGAATTAACATTATATCGAGTTGTTGTCGTGATGATGTGGTTAATATGCTTATAAAAAGATAACATGTAATGATTCAATATAATATTTGCTGGTCTACTAACTTTGTTTTGTAGCACGCCTCCATAACTTGATTTCTTAGTGCCCCAAACAAGGGGGAGCATACACCGAGGAAGAGCACTTGCAATACGTCTTATTTTTTATTTTGCATTCGTCACGCTGCTACTTTTGCATTTGTCAAAATACGTTTTGCAACCGCGTCTCTACAACACTTTTTGCTTCGACAAAAGGGGGAGAAGATATGTAAACTTAACTACTAAATACTTATTTTAGTACACTTTTAATCACTATGAGTTATATATTTGTCATCATAAAAAATGTGGAGATTGTTAATACAAAATTTCGCATAAAAACCATATTTATATTTAATGATCTTCCTGTTTTGATAATAACAAATATAATGTCATACTACGTAAATGTTTACGGAAACAAGTTATTTAGTCGTAAGTTTACTTGACGACGATAAATCACTTAAGGTATAAATATGACATTATAAAGCGTAGTTAATGATGAAAGAAAAATATTTTTTCTTGCATACAAAATTAATCATTTGCATAAAGCATTACTAATCAAATGATTTCAAATAAACTAGTTATATTAATCAATAAGACAAAATAGGATTAACCAAAAATGGAAACAATCTTTCTAAATCTAGAAAATCTTTCCAATTTCATGTTAAGAAATATTTTCTTTTAGAAGAATCTAATAAATCTAATTTTTAAGTACTTAAGAATATTTTGTAAATATTTAGGCTTAATTACTAAAATACAAAATAACAGCTACCTGATACACACGGATCTACCATAACCAAAGACGGATCCAGGCTACAGCAAATCCGTATAGCTATCAACTTGGGCCAGAATTTAAATTTCAAATTTACTTATGAATAGGAACCAAATTTTTTTTTTGCTCCACTCTTTTCCAACTTTTCTCTTGCCTACTTATTTTCTCTCATACATTCTTTATCATTATACTTGTTATATAATTCATTACAAGTGATCTAATCATTCCACTCTTTAGTGAAGAACACAAAGAAGGCTTCAAGCTTCAAGTGTTATTAGTTAAGTTGAGTCATCACACTTGTGATATTTATCCACCTTCATCTATTTTTCTTGTGTTATCATATGTGTATGATAGGTTAGTGTTTTAGGCATTAAAATACATAGTGTGTTAGATTGGTTCTATCTTGAAGTAAAACTCGGTATTTAGCTTAGTATTGAAAAAAGTGTAAGCGACTGGTACTCGCTATTTTATACATATCTTTTACCTAATAAAACGACCCTAAACGACCAAAAACATAATAAAAATGGTAAATATATTCTTGTTTTTGTGTTTGTGTATGTGCAGGTACGGATATTAAAAAAATGGAAAAAAATAAAGACAAAACCGGACAAAACCAAGCACGGGATCGGAAAGAGCGCGAGAAAACGAGTCAAACGGTGCCCTCGAATTTTATTGGGCCAACCCGTAACCCATTTTATGGGCCGGACCAGCCTAAGCCCAAATTCGGCCCAACAAGAAATAATTCAGGTCCATATTAAATTATGATTCACCTAAGATCTTTAAGTATATTTATAATTAAAAGCTTTGAATCGATCTTATGGAATTTTGAAATATCTAGAAGGGCAATCTATGCAAAGACCACCACTTTTCGAAAGTGCTGGTTTTATATATTGAAAAAATAGATTTGAAACTTATGTGAAGCAAAAGATTTATAGCTTTGCATTGTTTATTCATGAATGGGAATTTTTCCACCGGTTGCCAAAAACAAAGTTATAGAAATAGTTCCTTTTGAAGAACAAATCGATGATCTATAATGAAAACTTGCTAAAAATGATGAGGCTAAAATGGTTCTTTATAATGCTTTACCTAAAAAGGAATATGAAAGAATTTTTATGTGTAAAGCGGCCAAATATATTTGGCAATCGTTGTTAATCACACATCAAGGTAATAGCCAAGTAAAGGATAATAAAATTGATCTTCTTGTTCAACAATATGAACAATTTACTATCCTTGAAGGAGAATCTATTACTAGTCTCAAAACACTTGATGAAGGTTTTTCTAACAAGAACTAAGTTAGGAAGTTTCTTAGGGCTCAACATCCAAAATGGAGAGCAAAGGTCACGACAATTGAAGAATCGAAAGATTTGTTATCACTAGCTTTAGACGAGCTCATCGGTAATCTAAAAGTACATGTAGTCATGGAAGAAAATTTCAAAATTTACAAAGGCAAAAAGGAAAGGGTCAAGTCCATTGCCTTAAAAGCTAAGAAAGAGTCTAGTGATGACAAAACTTTGACATCCGAAAGCGATACGAAGAATATTCTATGGCCGTAAGAAACTTTAAAAGTCTTTAGAAGGAATGACAGAGTTGTTAGGAAACCATAAGAGTAGAAGAAGTCATTCCGGCAAAGGGATGATAAGAAAGGCAAGAGTGATAGAACATGCTTTAGATGCGGTGATCCGAATTATCTCATTGGCGAATGTCCAAAGCCTCCACGAAACAATGATCAAAAAGCATTTGTTGGGGGTTCTTGGAGAGATAGCAAAAATGAAGTCGAGGACCAAACCAACGAAGAAAATTGTCTCATGGCTCAATCGTCGAATAAGGTAACTCTTGACTCTTCTCATTCTAGTGATAATGCTTCTTCTTTTGATGACGATAGTATGCAAATTGAGTATAATAACTTAAGTGAAATTAGCTTATAAGTCATCAACAAAAACAATATATTGAAAACTAAAAAAGAGCTTTAAAAAAAAGATATTTATGAGTTGAATGAGAAAATTAAGAAACTTGAGAGAAATAAAAAGGTTGATACTGGTTGTGAGTCATGTCAACAACTTCGTTTAGAAAATGCTAAACTTAAAGAAACTCAAGTTAAATTTGTCAAATTTGATCAAAGTGCTAATTCACTAAGCGAAATGCTTAATGTTTAAAGGTTACCTAGTTGTAAAATAGGTTTAGGATTTGATAATAGTAAAGCGTCAACAAACGGAACAAAATAAATATGCTTTGTTGGACCGGCTACCACTTTGGCAGGGGACGGATCTACCATAAAGGCAGACAGATCCACCATGCCTGGATCTGTCGATCCGTCAACCAGCCAAAAAGTGGCAGAACACGTTTTTAGTCCCCCCATGTCTTCGCGATCGGATTTTGTAATTGTTAGAAAGAAACTAATACATAAATGCATTAAAAATTCAAAAAGACCGCCTCTCGAACCATATCTTAAGAATGGTTTAGGTTATGTCAAAACCGAGTCTAGAAGTAAAACACCTCCACCTAGAAGAAATAATTCTTCTCAACCAAGATACAACACACCTCAACCTAGAAGAATTTCTAGTGGACCAATTTATCAAAATCATTATCTTATGAATTGGAATAACAATCAAACTCAAGGTTTTATAGATATGGGAAATTGTATGCCATTTCAATATCCCAACCAAATGCAACAAATGCAAGATGTACAACACTAACATTTTTAGACCCATGAGATATTGGGGATCAAGCGCTTGAGTTTGTTTTTGCTTAAATAGGTATGCTTGAGAATTGGTTTGGAGCCGAACGAATAGATTAAAGATAGTGGTTGCTCCAAACATATGACGGGAAACAAAAGTCTATTATCTACTTATAAAGGATACGATGGGGGTAATGTTGTTTTTGGAAGTAACCTAAAAGGAAAGATCATAAGCAAAGGTACTGTCTCTAACGACTCTCTTGCTATATCAAACGTAGAACACGCAGATAACTTAGCTTTTAATTTACTTAGTGTCGGTTCCCCCAAAAAATTTGTGACATTTAAGTTGTATAGTCTTATCATATGGGAAGATGGGAAGTGAATTTACCAGGATTGGTAAAGTCAATAGGATTTGGGTTTAGGAGGAAATGGTTTATATGTCAGAATAGGAAATAAGTCTCAAGACAAATTATGTCTTGCCATACTAGACGATAACTCTACATTGTGGCATAGAAGACTTGGTCACTCATATATGCGTTTAATCCAATCTTTTTCATCCAAAGAATTGGTTAGGATTTTACGTAAGCTAAAATACGATATTCATTTTTGTGATGCTTGCAAAATAGGAAAACAAGCTCATACAAGCCATAAAGCTAAAAACATGATTTCTACTAATAGATGCTTAGAACTCTTACATATGGATTTATTTGGTCCGTCCGCTATTAGGAGTTACGGAGGTAACTTATATACTTTAGTAATAGTGGATGATTATTCAAGATATACTTGGACAAAATTTTTAAAAACCAATAGTGAAGCTTTTGAAAAATTTGAAATATTAAGTACGAAAATTCAAAATCGATCAGGATGTTCTATAGTTGCTATTAGAACGGATCATGGTCAGGAATTTGATAACGAAGTACAATTCAGAGCTTTGTATGATGCATAAGGCATTACTCATAATTTCTCAGCTCCTCGTACTCCACAATTAAATGGGGTTTTTGAAAGGAAAAATCGTACACTACAAGAAATGTCTAGGACTATGTTAAATGAACAATCTATACCTCAAAAGTTTTGGTGCAACGTCGTTGACACTTCAACCTATATTATCTTATTGTATATAAACCCGACCAATTTAGGAAAAACCCCTTATGAAATATATAGAGGTAGGAAACCGACTTTAGAATACTTTCGAGTGTTTGGAAGCAAGTGCTTCATTTTAAACACTAAAGACTATCTAACCAAGGTTAACCTAAAGTCATACGAATGTGTTAGATGTATTTCTAGAATATTCTCAAAATATCAAGGCTTATATTGTCTTGAATAAACACACCATGAAAGTCAAAGAATCACTCAACATGACATTCGATGAAAGTCCTGCTCCTACCAAATTATCTCTATTGGTGGATGATGATATTGGTGAAGAAGAAGCTATATAAAGAAAAGTAAAAGTAGATAATAATGTAGAAAATGAATTTATTAAAGTTGACAAGGTCGTTAACATTATGGAGTCTAAAAGTCACCCATTAGAACAAGTCATAGGAAATCTAAATCAAAGAACATTAAGATCACAAGCTTAAAATAAAAGTAATTTCTTTTGTTTCATCTCAACCATAGAACCTAAGAATGTCAATGAGACATTTAAGATGAGAGTTGGGTAGTAGCTATGCAAGAGGAACTAAATCAATTTATTGCAAATGATGTTTGAGATTTACTACATCTACCTAAGAATCAATCAATTATAGAAACTAAGTGAGTGTTTAGAAATAAGTTAGACGAACATGGTATTGTGTCTAGAAATAAAGCTAGATTAGTTGCACAAGGATATAATCAATAAGGAGTTATAGATTACCACGAAACATACGCTCCGGTAGCTATACTAGAGTCTATCTGAATGCTTCTCGCTAATGCTTATGCAAATGATTTTAAATTATATCAAATGGATGTCAAAAGTGCTTTTCTAAATGTGTTTATAAACGATGAAGTTTACGCTGCTCAACCTCTGAGTTTTATTAATTTTGAAAAATCAAATTACGTTTACAAACTTAAAAATGCTTTATATGGTAGTAAGCAAGATCCTAAAGCTTGGTATGATAGACTGAAAGCAGTTTTGCTAAAACACAAGTATTCCATGGGAATGGTCGATAACACACTTTTTACAAAGAAAATGAAAACACATCTTATCATTGTTCAAATATATGTCGACGACATTATATTTGGATCCACGTGTTAAAATTTGTGTGACGACTTCGCAAAATCATGCACGACGAATTTGAAATGAGTATGATGGGCGAGTTGAACTTCTTATTGGGTCTTCAAATAAAACAAATTGAAGACAGGATCTTTTTCAATCCAAGTACATCAAGGAGATGTTAAAGAAGTTCCGATTGGAAGATTCCAAATCAACCAAGACGCCGATGTTAACGGAGATCAAGCTAACCAAGGACGACGAAGCCGATTGCATGGATAACACTAAATATCGAGGTATGATTGGTAGTTAACTTTAGTTAACTGCAAGTCGGCCTGATATTATATTTAGTGTTTGCTTATGTGCGTGCTTTCAAGAAAACCCTAAGACAACCCACTTATAAGTCGTTAAGCGTATATTTGGATATATTAGAGGTACAACCTACTTAGGATTATGGTATCCGAAAGAAACCGGTATAGAAACCATATTATATGCTGACTACGACCACGCGGGGGATCACGTCGACCGAAAAAGCACTAGTGGCGTTTGTACGTTCATGAGATGTTGTCTAACATCTTGGTTATATAAGAAACAAACGGCTCTTGCTATCTCCACAACCGAAGCCAAATATGTATCTATTAGAAATGTGTGTCAACAAGCACTATGGATGAAATAAGCTCTCATTGACTACGACATACGACTTGATGACGTTCTGATAATGTGCGATAATAAAGGCGTCATCAACTTAAGTAAAAAACCCCATCCAACACTCTCGTACCAAACACATAGAAATACATCACCACTTTCTTCACGGAAACATACAGAAGGGAAACATTTCTATCGAGAAAGTTGCATCCGAAGATAATTTAGCCAACATTAATATTTAAGATTACGACTATGAATGATGGAACATATTCCCAAAAATAATTATCTTCCTCCCAAAAATAATCCTAA
>BQNB010016246.1:0-71922 GCA_026074375.1 Tanacetum coccineum
AAATCCGTACCTTGTCGCTTTGTAATTTCTAGCTTCTTGCTAGTGGTTTAATAATATATTGCTGTTCAAAAAAAAAATACATTTTTATAATCTTTTGCACATACTTACGAACCAATAAATCTCAACACATGACAACAATTTTAACATGAAATATATTGTCCCCATTATGATTTTTTTTACCTACAAATAAGGTGTGAATTGAGAATTTGGTCCACTTCATTCCTCAATACCTATTTAATTAGAAGTACTTTCTACTACCAATTAATATGCAATGGTTTGCGATAAAGTTATTCTTTAAAATTTTCGTCATGGGTAAAGTTGTTATAAAAAAATAAGTAATCGAAAAATATCGCTATCCAAAAATATGATTACAGGGTACTTCTCGAAACATAGGTAAATCTTTAAATATTAATATGATAACATTTTTAAATTCAATTTATGATTCTATCAATTCAATATTCAAACTTGTATCCTTTACATTAGTATCGCATTTATTAGTGAATATTCAAAAATCAAAATACAAATTGGATTGAATTATCTATGGAATGTGTTATTATGATGAAGTAATCATTAAGTAACTATTTTGATCATAAAGATTCAAATCTCAACATCACATGGAAAAATAGATATTGATGTCATCAGATGATTAACAATAATAAAAAACTAAACGATTATGCTCGTATAACGATGGGGTGTATAATAACGTCAATTTGTGTGCGTGATTTTCTTTATGTTATATATAAGTGTGAAGTAAGTGAAGGTGAAAAAAATTATAGTACTAATTTAAATAGTACTTCGGTATTTATATATTAACAGATTGCATTAACTTTTATAAATAAAAATATTTTATTTTTTCAATATTACTCCTTTAAATTTTTTAATTTTAATTCAATGTATTTTCTCTTAATGTGTAAAAAATATATACAGTATATAATAGCGACTCAATTATTGTAGAAGTAAATCCTTGCACCATGTAGACCCAATTAATAACATGAAGAATTTAATATTATTCATTCATTAGAACAATTATATACATAATTATTTTCTATATTATCATAAACTAGTAAAGTCTTTGAAGATGATGACACACATATGCTTAGAAATTTCCAAATGTTCTAGTATAGAGTTTTTAATGCTTAATTTTTTTTTTATTAAGGTCATGACAACTACCAAGAATGTTTTTCTTTGAAGTCTAAGGATAACATAATTACATGGCATATGGATGAGTTAAAAAGGCTGAAAGCAACAATACAATTACAAACGGTTAGTGAAGGTTAAATTTTTCTATATAAGTCAACTTAATCCAATTTTAGACCAAGTCCTGGTTGGTTGCTTGTTTGTAACTTTCTGTAATTGTACTATGAGTACATGTTTACTGTTTTCTAATATAAAATTTGATATTTATATTTTCTGCAGTTGACATTGATTTTCTAATATAAAATACTTTATAAAGCCAATGGAATATTTCGATAGCGTGCTTGAGATCATTTGAAAGATGAACAAAAAAATATGCCAAATAGGAATTTATTTATAACCATGTGTGTGAAAAGGGGTATACACCCATAGGACTTTGTAACTCCATACTTTTAGAAATATCCGTTGTTAGTACAAAATGTGTGTTAGGGTATGAAGTGGATTAAGGGGGACTTACTGGACTGGGCCGATAAGCCGTTAGTGGGTCGGATCTTGTACTAGAGCAAGTAAAGGATGTGGTTTCCTGCACGTATGAGAAAAAACCGTTAGTCTTACTGTGGGGACGGACCCTACGATTGGACTCCAGCGTAAGAGTAAGTATTCATGTTGTCAGAAAATATGTGTGTGATAAAGAGTGTCAGATAATTGTGTACCTTGTGGTGTGTCAGAGGACTCCTATTTATAGGGAAGCTCAGTACTAGGGTTTTCTAGTATTTCGCTTATAGTTGTAGTGGCCAGAGTGGGACCCTTGTCGGGCAAGGATCTGCGATAATCGTGACTGCGGACGCGGAATCCCTTTCGTGGGTGGTATGCGGAAGCGGCCCCAACCGATCTGCGTCCGTCTTGCTATGTCCAGGCCGTGCCAGCGCGATCCTGGGCTTAGTTTTGGCCTGCTTATTTGTTTAGTTGGGCCCGGAGCCCATTGTAATAATACGACCCAAGCCTAGAGGCCTGGTATGCCTATTATACGCCATCAAGTCCCCCCAGTCTAGTAGGTTCATTGCTTGCGGTGTTTTAACGCGTGCGATGTAGCCTGCTAGACTTTTGTAGCGTTACGAGACTTTTACTTCCGTGACTAGTAGCTTCTCCGTGACTTTTGTTGGTTAGTTAGTAGGGTTTGGGTGACGTGTATTCACCCTGACCTTTCGTTTTCTGATTGACACGACTTGATGTCAGTTATCCAACTGGCATCACATCTATTAATTTTAAATCTTATCCGTTGGTTGGCTCAGTACATTACACGTGTCATCATCTTGCTGCCCCGTGCATTTACTATGCCAAGGGTATAAATACTCCTTCGTTTTTACTGTTTTTGTTTTCTTCTTCTTCACGAACTGCTACCATTGTCAAAATTTTCGATCTTTTGCCCACCAGTTTCTACGTTTACTACTGCTTCATCTTTCTTTAGGCTACCAGGTTAGGTTTTCTTTCCCTTCTTATACATCACGATGGGGACTATTCGTGATATTAAGTCTAAGTTGAATCAAAAAGCCTTAGATGCACTGTGTACCAAATATCATATACCTGCTTGTGTTCATCTTTTACTTCCCGGTCCGGACAAAAATATTTTACAAAGTCCTGATGGCAAGATTGGTGTATATACCTGATTTTTTGATTTCGCCAACTATCGGATCCCCTTGTCTCAATTTCTTGTGGGTGTTCTTAACCATGTTCATATTCATCTTTCTCAACTGTCCGTGTTCAGGGAGGCCAAAGTTTCTCATTTTGAGATTCTATGTCGCGTCCATGGATTTCAGCCTTCTGTAAATTGCTTTCGTGCGTTCTATACTAGTTCTTATACCAAAGGATTGATTTCTTTTATCAAACGTTCTGACGCGGCTCCTGTTTGTCATAGCAAGCCGTTAGATTCCGTAAAGAACTGGAACGACCATTTTTTTCTAGGTTGATTCTACCGTCTTTCCCCTTTTCGTATCTCTAAAAAGCAAGATTTTAAGTAAAGATCCGTCTCCCAAGCTTTCTCAATATGATACGGAAGCGTGCGAGTTCTTACGTACTCATACTGCCCCGTTCTGGAAGTTTCCGGAACCTTTCTTATGCTGGGTTGGTATAAGCATTTATTACACGCTGGATGAGAACTGTTATCCAACTTTTTGGGATGGTGAAGAGGGTGGGTATATGTTGTTTTTGTTTCTCAGATTTTATTGTTTTATTGTTACTCCTGACGCCTTTTTATTATGTTTGCATAGATGGATCTGTTTGCGTTTATCTGCCATTCCGATACCACCAAGGTACGAGTGGGGGGAGAGGAATCTTGCGGAGAGGGAAGTTAAATTGCTGAAGATGACTTAGAGTCGTACTGTTGCATTGGATACTCCCGCTATCACCGCCTCTAGAGATAGCGATGTTAGTATCGATAGGTTGTTTAATGAGAAACATGATGCTGGTCAGAAGCGTTCCGTTGAGAAAGATGACGATGTTTTGGAGGAGGCCATTGCTAAAGATGCTTCAAAAACCATTGCTGAGAAACCCTAGAAAAACGGAAGAGAAAAGTAGCCGGGGACGCTAGTGGCTCTGTTTATCCTCCAAAAAAGTTGAGGGATGACCATCAGTCATTACCTCCCAATACCAGCAGGAAATCTCATGCTACCCTCCGTGGCATGATTCTGAAGGGTTCTGATCTTCCGAGTGGTGCTACAGAGCCTCTTATTGTTGCTTCCCTAGCCCCTACGTCAGATGTTGGTCCTGTGGATTCTGTATCCGGTCTTAACTTGCGGACTCGTACTCCCCACATGAGGTATGTTGTATCTTCGGATGGTTCTCATCATTCAGATTCATATTCTGAGGCTACTTCTTTTGTCAGATCCCTTGTGGCGGATGTTCCGGTGGTGACGGTTGCCGTTACCACTACTGCTGATGCTAATGTTGCTGCAGGTTTAAAGATTAGAGACGAGTCTAAAGATTTTGAGAATATTAGAGATTCTGCGTCTGCTGGTGTGCAGCTAGTATTTCAAAGTTAAAGAAGACTTCCGCTTTATCGGACTGATCTATCCCTCGATTCTGCGTCAAGTCACGGCAGATATATGGATCATCAAGCATAGAATCATTCCGCTTCTCAGGTTACCAAGCTTACTGCTGATCTATCCGGCTTCCAGTTTTCACATGACGAGCTCAATTCTAAGGTGTCTTCCTTGGAATCCGAGAGGGATTGTCTTGCTGCCCAAGTATCCGCAGGTTTTTTTTATCCTTGATCATGCATTGCCTTTGTTTTTGTGACTAACATTTTTCATCTTTTTATGCTTCCGCAGAAAAGCTCATTGGAGTCTGCCTTCGAGCTTTTTAAGGAGCCTATTGAGGCCTTACAGGATGAGCAAGCCAAGGCTCTGGGTGACCGGGTGGCGGAGCTGGATGCTCAATTATCAGAGATGGCCATTCACCTTGATGAAGAATTTTATCCCCGCTTTCTAACCACCATATCCGGACAATGATGGTTCTTATCCCATTGGCTCAAGCTTGTTATTCTTAAGTGCTTGCAGTCTCCTGAGTACCTTCAGGCTTTGGGACAGGCCATTGGCTGCGCGGTTAATAAAGGTATTCAAGATGGGTTGAAAGCGGGAATTGACCATGGGAAAGCTAAAAGAGATCTGTCCGTGGTCGAGGCTTATGATCCTTTTGTGAAATAAAAGTACGTTGATGCTGTGAACTCCCTTAGTGCTGTTAACTTTTCTCTGTTGTCTGAATTGGAATCCAAGAAGGACGCAAGCATTATTGACCTTATGGATTCTCTCTGCCTGGAGGGCGTTTTGGCAGAGATCCCTAGGGCGGAAGACCTGCAGCCTTCTCCGGCACAACTCATGCTTCCCATCCACAGACAGGAAGATAATGTAGTCTTTGCGGAGACTTTCTTGTCTTCATGCTTCCCATCCACAGACAGGAAGATAATGTAGTCTTTGCAGAGGTTTAGGTAGGAGGCCATAGAGAAACGCTTATCACTTACAGATGTTATGACTCTTTTTGTAGAGCCTTTGTCTTCAAAAAGCTTAACTGGCGAGACTAGTACTTCCGCTGCCCCCATTACTACCTTTTCAACAACCTTTGCTTCTTCTGTTATCATCCCTCGTAGCTCAGTTGTCATCAACCAAGTTTTAGATGCGGAGCCGCATAGTGAAGATCCTCCGCCCATAACTTTTGAGAAGGAAGAATTAAGCACCTCTTCGGAGTAGTTCTGTTTGTTGCTTGTTGGTATATGATTAGATCTTATCTTATCTTACTGCGGCCGCGTGTGGCCTTTTTGCGGCGGTATTTGTATTTTAACAATTTGTGTGCTTTGTCATGTTTATGACCGTTAGTTTAGACACTGATGTCTACTTATTTAATACTTGGCAGTTTTATGTTTTGATTGCTATCTATTACTATCATTGTTTTAAGTTCGTGATGATAGTCTTAGTAAAAATGCTTGCGGGTCATTTTTCTAGTACTGGGCTTTCAATACCTCTTATGTACTTGACTTGATTGTTAGGTTACTCATTTCTTTATTATTCGAGATAATGTTTGCGGGGTCATGCCCCCTTGGCGTGCGTGTCTTACCAGTTCATGTAATATTTGAATAACTTTGTAATAAAGGAAATTTAAACAAGGAAATCAAAGTAAAAAGTAAAAACTTGTGAAGGTAGCTAGGCTTTACTTTTTCATTCATTAAAACTTAAATATATTACAATAAAGAAAATTCGAGCAGTGCCCTCTCTTTTGCTTTGCCTTGCGTGCAAGAGGTGCTTACATTTCATGCATATGACATTTCTTAAGGTTGCAGACATTCCATGTTCGTGGAAGGGTATTTCCATTGCGGTCTCTAAGTTTGTATGCTCCTTTGCCCAACGCTTCCGTGACTTCGTGTGGTCCCTCTCACTTAGGTCCAAGCTTGACCCCGTCTTCCGCGTAGCTTGCTTCGTTGTTCCGGTAGACAAGGTCTCCCGGATGGAAGATTGTGCTTCGGACCCTGGCGTTATAGTATTTCTCCATCTTGGCTTTGCTTCTTACTTCCTGGATTGCTGCCCACTCTCTTTTTTCTTCCAAAAGGTCCAAATTGATTCCCAAGGCTTCATTGTTTCTGATCATATCAACTTCCATAGTTCTTAGGGTTTGCATGCCAATTTTTACTAGGATCACTGCTTCCATTCCATATGTCAATGAGAATGGTGTTTCTCCATTACTTGATTGATCATAGTACGATGTGCCCATATGATATGTGAAATCTCTTCTACCCAGTTTTTATTTTTCTCACCCAATCGTGTCTTGATTCCTTCCCTTAAACTTCTATTTGCCCTTTCTACCAAGCCGTTGGCTTGTGGATGTTTAACGGAGGCAAAACATTGGCGGATGCTTAGCTTTTCACACCAGTCTTTAAATGGGTTATCCCTGAATTATTTTCCGTTGTCAGATATTATTTCTCCTGGGAGACCAAATCTGCACACTATGTTGTCCTATACGAACTTTTTAACTTGGGCTCCTGTTATGGTTGCCACATGTTTTGCTTCTATCCATTTGGTGAAGTAATCCATCGCCACTATCAGGAACTTGACTTTGCCGGGGCCTTTCGGAAAAGGTCTGGCTATGTTAATTCCCTATTTGTAAAATGGCCACGAAGATGTGATGGGTGTTAGCTTCTCTTGTGGGTTCCTTGGCATGGGACGGTAGACCTGGCAGTCACTGCATTCTCTTATCAAATTTCTAGCATCCGTGTGCATAGTTGGCCAGTAGTACCCTGATCTTGAAGCTTTTGCCACCACGAATCTTGGTCCGGAATGCATGTTGCATGACCCTTCATGGATTTCTCTCAGAACGTAGTTTGCCTGGAGTGGTCCAACACATCGCAACCATGGACCGAGGAAGGATTTTTTGTATAGTACTCCGTTTTTCATTGCATACCTTCCTGCCTTGCGGCGTATAGCCCTTTCCTTCCTCTTTTCCTTTGGGAGGATTCCTTCTATTAGGTATTCGTAGACTGGAGTCATCCAAGTGTGCCTCACTTCTTCTACTACCGCTAGTACTTCCTTTTCGTCTATTGATTTTTTCTTGAGTTCTTCCACAATACTTGCTTGCTTAGGTGGGCGAAACTGGTAGATGCTATTTTGCTTAGCGCGTCTGCTTTTTTGTCTTCTCCTCTAGGCACTTGTCTTATGGAGAATTTTTTAAAAGTGCTAGAGAGAGTTTTTACCTTCTCTAAATATTTGATCATCCTTGACTCTTTTGCTACGTAAACTCTATTTACCTGGTTGGCTACGAGTTTGGAATCTACATTTGCTTGGAGATTTTGTACTCCCATTTACCCGGCTATCCGAAGACCAGCTATTAGGGATTCGTATTCTGCCTCGTTGTTGGTAACATTGAACCTGAACCTTAGAGCATAGGTGAATTCTATCCCTTCCGGAGTCGTGATTATTAAGCCGACTCAGAACCGTTGATGCATGATGATCCGTCCGTAAATAATATCCATAGGTCCGGAAGTTCTTCCCTGTCCTCCATTGGCGTATCTAATGTGTCATCTTTCGGACGCTCTACGATGAAGTCCGCTAGAATTTGTCCCTTTACTGACGTTCTTGGTCTGTAGTGAATGTCATGCTCTTCTAGTTCGAATCTCCATTTGAACAACCTTCCTGTTACCTCCGGATTGGACATCATTTTCTTTATTGGTTGGTTTGTGATTACGACTATTGTGTGTGCCTGGAAATATCTTTTTAATCATTTGCTAGCACTTACCAAAGCAAGTATTAGTTTTTCCATTAGAGTGTAGTTGACCTCTAGGCCTTGTAATGCACGGCTAACGAAGTAGATAGGCATTTACTTCTTGTCCCTTTCCGTCATCAGGACCGCGCTAATGGCTTCTTTTGCAGCCGCCAGATACATAATCAGCTCCTCCTTTCCCTTCGGTGCAGTCAACATGGGTAATTCGGCTATCAATCGCTTCATTTGCTTAAATGCCATTTCTGCTTCTGCGGTCCATTGGAAATCACTTTTCTTCGTGCACTTCTTAAAGGTTTTAAAGAATGGCAAAGATTTTTCTGCTGACTTAGACAGAATTCTATTTAGGCTTGCCAGCTTCCCATTTAGTTTTTGTACATCCTTCAAACACTTTGGGGATGGTAAACCGAGGACTACTTCTACTTTGTTCGGGCATACTCTTAGTCCGTCGGTATCCACTTTGTACCTCAGGAAGGTGCCTTCCCTCATCCCAAAGGCATATTTTTTGGGGTTTAATTTCATGTTTATCTCCCTAAGAGTTTTGAACATTTCTTCCATGTCCCTGATTACCTCTTATTCCATTCGGGTTTTAATGACTAGGTTGTCCACATATACTTCTAAGTTTCGACCAATCTATTTTTGGAAAGCCTTATCCACCAAGCGTTGATAGGTTGCTCCAGCATTTTTTAGTCTGAATGGCATTTTTGATTAACAGAATATTCCTTGGCTTGTAATAAATGCCGTCTTTTCCTCGTCTTCTTTTGCCATTTGTATTTGATGGTACCCTTTATATGCTCAATTTAACCAATTTTCTCCATTCCAACTACCCTTCTTTGAGACTCGATATCTCATTCACATTAACTCTATTTTTGGACATATAATGGCTTGTTACAAAGCCTTACACTTAATAATTATATTTACTAATAATTATTTATGTCCAAAATTAGTGAAAACACATTTTTCACTAAACTTTCCCAACAATCCCCCACTTGATATGGAGTTCGGGAAAAAAACACAAAAATTTTGGCAAAATTTCTGCGGTTGTGTACTGATAGGATAGGTAGGATGTGACCTTTGTACCTTTCCCTTGTGAGATGCGCGTAGTCGCTCTAGATCTGAGTTGACGCGTGTCCTTGAACTAAACATCTGTTTATCGTTGACGAAAATTCACACACACACGACTTCCCTGACTTGTCAAGTCCTCTATAAGTCGTGCCCTTTAATGGTCATGGCACTAGCCTAGTTCTGCGAGAGCTCTTAGAATTGTCCCCCCACAATTACCTTCGAAGCGACCCTGTACTTCTCTCTCACATAGGTGATTTCATACTGAATCATTAAAAACATATGTTTTGCGATTTCATCTTGAATCATTATGCTTTGTGATTTCCACCTGAATCACACAAGCCATATGTTTAACCTCTCAACAAGTCACATTTGTTATAGGAATGGACTAGGATGTTACAATTTAAGTAACACCCCCATATTGACGTGACTTCCCCTACATTTTTATGATTAGGTTGTCCTATTGAACCCATATCTTAGGATCTCTAGTCAACTGGGTTAGGTTTTCCTTCATAGAAACTCATTCCTTTAAGGGCTTTAGTCACATTCCTTTAGACGACTCTCTAACTAACTCTCTGCTTAAGCCTTTCGTAAGCGTATCCGTGATGTTATCCATTGACTTTACGTAGTCAATCATGATAACTCTATTTGAGAGTAGTTATCGCACCAATCACCGTCTATGATAAATATGTCTCGACTTACCGTTTTACATTATGATATGAGCTCTGTCAAAATTCAATTGACTATCACACTTTACAAACATGGCGTTACCGGTTTACGCCATCTTGGTATGTCCTTTACGAATTAACGTAAATATCGCGCAGATTCTATAAATTTATCTTAAATGATAAATTCAGATTTCATCATAGATTTAGCTATAAGCGTCTATTTGAAATACTTTCAAGAATTCTAAGACATAGCTTCCCACTTAGCGTAAATACATCCGCTCTAGTAGATCTAGATTCTTATATATATAAAAATCCATATTTGCATTACTTTATCATCTGATAGCTGCCTAATATCTTCCATAATGCAATCATAGTACTCGTATAATACTTATTCAAATGGTCCCCACTTGAATTACTGGTATATCTACTTAACCTGACTATAAGTTCTAAATCAGGTCAGACACACGTCATTAAACATATAAAATGCCCAATATTCGTTGAGTATTCAAAATGGGCAACACCTTTAGATTGAAAAGATGTCATTGAACTCTAGCTAGGCCGGAATCCTCCACATTGAACCTCTTAAGAATATTGTCCTTATAATGTTTTTGACTTCAAAACAAATCCATATTGGTTCACATAACTTTAGTTCCAAGAACCATATTCAAAATACGTGAAGTTCATGTATTTTGACTCAAACATATAATAGGAATTTGTTTATCTCTTATCACTCTAGTGATAATTATACTTCTTATGTATATACAAATCAGAACACACCACATACATCCATTAATTTCGAATCAGCATCTCTTATATCGATATGGTGAAAATTTGATGTCTTTGTTTGGAGCTTTCCTTAAGCCATATTAATGACTTAACAGCCTACTAAAACTTTGCTCTCTATCAGGAGCCATGAAACCCTCAGGTTGGTTCAGGATATTGTTACTTTTCCTAAAAATCCCCGTTTGGAAATGTATTTTCACATCCATTTGATGGGAACATCCAAAATTTATTAATGCGGCAATCAGCAATTACCTATTCTAATCGAGGTTATTGGCGTAAGAGGCAAATAAGTATCAAAGTTTTCTAAACCTTCGAGTGTGTAAATACTTTGATTACCAATCTTGCTTTGTACTTGTTAATGGTGCCATCGACTTTCATCTTCTTCTTGAAGATCCATTTATAGCCTAGTGGTTTACAACTCGAAAGTAAACCCACGAGCTCCCAAGTATGTTTTTGTAAAATAGAATCTATTTCACTTTTAATGGCTTCTTTCTATTGAGCCATTCTGAGGAAGTTACCGCTTTTCGATAAGAAGTAGGTTCATTTTCTACCATAAAAGAAACAATGGGTCAAACGATTTTCTCGATTCTTGCCCTTTTGCTTCTTCTAGGTTCAACCTATTCTTCCTTGGGTTGATCTTGTGTTTCATCTTGGAGATAAATTATTATCCCGTTGTCTCTGACCTTGGACAACTTCGTCATCTATTCTAGATGATTTTTCCTATTTCTCTCGTTAAGTAAGGAATATATTTTCAAAGATGGAAGCACTTCTGTATTTCCATTATTGCTATCCTTGTGTATATAACATACACAAACCAGGAAGTCCATAAAGCACTACGTTATGAGCATGTACAATGAATATGCAATCACATTTTCAGGTCAAATCTTTTAAAAAGTTGGGGCTTCAATACGGTTTTCTTAGCTGATATCCTCCCGCATTTATAAAATACTTATAAGATAGTCTTCTTCTCATCCATAGTTTATAAGAACTATCTTATTTTCTTTACAAGGGATCTTATCTAAAAGATAAGTAGCCGATACAATCGCTTTCCCCCACATGCCATGGCTTAAACCAGGACTTAAGAACATGGCATTAACCATATCTTCTAAGCCACGGTTGTTTTCTTTCAACAATTCTCTTGTTGGAGTATCAAGAGTAATAAATTTGTGTCTTATTCTAAGTTTAACACATAAATTTAGAAATAGAAACACATATTCACCTCCGATATGACTTCGAACCACCTTATTTTCGATAATAAGTTGATTCTCAACTTATTTATATAGAACAATCTTGTCTATATCCTTACTCTCAAGTAAGTATAAATAGCATTATTTTGTATCACCATCAACAAATATGATGAAGTACTCGATATTCTCTACCTTAGTAGGTATCAATTCCAAATCACATAAAACCATGTGAATCATATCAAGGGTTCGATTATTTTCTGTTCAACCGAGAGAAAAGACAATCTTGTCAATTTAGCTTAAACACAAGTTTTAATTTTGTAGTCCGTGTCAATACAAAATGGGTATCCAATTTAGTTTAAGTAGACAACATATCAATTTAAACTTTAAAACATGTCCGAGTCAGCCATGCCATATATTTAAACAATCAGATAAGCTGAATTCATACTCATTTTACAGATATGACCTTAAAAAACATTCAGCTTAAACATTTTTAAAGGCATAATCCGTTCGGACTCAAATTATGTTATTCGTTAACTTAATTTTTATTTGATTTAAACACAAGATGAAAGCCAAATTTCATTAAGTAACCATCTGGACACAAGATTCCTATGATACTCCAGCACGTACAATGCGTTGGTTAACTTAGACTCTTTCCAGATGTGAATCACATCTCCTTTCCCCTGATATTAGCAGTTGGAGAGGCCCAAAAATCGTTCTCTCCATTCTCAACTGCATTGAAAGAGTTAATCAAACTCTTATCACCATATACATGACATGATACCGAAGTGCTAATCCACCATTATCTAAGGTTGGATTCCCTCATGGCCTTAGTTTTCATGTATTAGACCATTATAAACTGCATTGTTAGGGCACATAAGATTTGTGAATGTTTCAAAGCATCTACCGTACACGTAACTAGAGTATCGGTCTCCCTTTTAACAAGTTCAGGATAGATGTCACTCGTGACATTCCAAATGTTAATATGAGGTCCCATGATTAGTTTGAAACTAATTTGGTACTATTAACAACGTGCTCAATCATATAGTGTTTCTTTTAACAAAAAGATTTTTATCGATTTTTGTTTAAAACACTAATGTTTTGTAAGATCCGTTATACAAAACCACTTTAAAGGAAGTCTTTCGACTAAACAATTAAACAATATCGCCTATTACATAATGTCTTTCGACTAAACAATTAAGCAATATCGCCTTATCCAATGATTTATATTGTTATTAATACACCCCGGAGTAATAACAAGTAACAAACGGCTTATATCAACAAAGTTTTATCAATAACAACTTATTATAATTATCAAACTTTCATTAACCAAACGGCTTATATCTAATATTTCACTTCCAACAACAATAATAACCACTGTATCCGTATAAACACGAAACATACATAATTTTAACGCAATTCAACTAATAATAACTATAAACTAACAAATTTTAAACAATAAACATTCCCCGGCGACATGTCACCCGAGATACCAAAAGGAGAAAAAAATTTATAACATACCTTTGCTGTGGATTCGGCTCGGCTGTGGACTCGGCTCGATCTCGGCTCGTTCTCAATCTTGGCTGCTGTCGCGTACGTACTGCCAAAACCAAAAAAAAAAATTTACTTAACAAAATTTTCTAATTAACAACTTCTTACAACAATAATAATCTTGTTTAACCAAATCATATTATAATTAACAAAATTAAAAATATATATACAACCAAACCACCTGTGTCGTGTACGTCGAACCAAAAACAAAACTTATCACGCACCACCAATAATTAGAGGGTTAGAAAAAGAAGATATAGAATTATCATTTAGAGGGTAAAGAAAAGAATTATGGTTTAGAGGAGGAGGAGGTGCTCGTGTGCTCGTGTAACGCCGGTGGTGGTGGGTTATGTTGTAGTGGTGGAGGTGGTGGTGGTGATGAAGGTGCTCGAATTGTTGGTGATGGTTGATTTTATGGAGGTGCGGCGCTGCAAAAATCGCCAAGGAGGATACCTTTTTTTTCGTTTTCTGCACTGTGAGAGATGAACCAGATCTACTTTATCATAACAATTATTCCCGGCGACAATCCCCGGCGACATGTCGCCGGGGAAAATTACATTTTTTGTCGTTTAGCGTATTTGGCGCGTTAATGAAATTTTTGGTGGGGGTATCCCCGGCGACCTGTCGCCGGGGAAAATTAAAATAAATAACTTACTTTTTTTTATAGTATTTATTTAACTTTTTAACTAAAATATATAACTTATTTATAAAATGTATAACTTATTTTTTATTATTATTTATATAACTTTTTTATAAAATATATAATAACTTTTTTATAAAATGTATAATTATTATTTACAATTATTTTTTATAAAATATATAATCGGTTCGTTTCGGCCGGGTCGGTCCGGTTCCTCGGTTCGTATATAATTATTATTTAAAATGATTTTTTATAAAATATATAATTATTATTTACAATTATTTTTTATAAATTATATAATTGGTTCGTTTCGGCCGGGTCGGTCCGGTTCCTCGGTTCGTATATAATTATTATTTAAAATGATTTTTTATAAAATATATAATTATTATTTACAATTATTTTTTATAAATTATATAATTGGTTCGTTTCGGCCGGGTCGGTCTGGTTCCTCGGTTCGTATATAATTATTATTTAAAATGATTTTTTTATAAAATATATAATTATTATTTACAATTATTTTTTATAAATTATATAATTGGTTCGTTTCGGCCGGGTCGGTCCGGTTCCTCGGTTCGTATATAATTATTATTTAAAATGATTTTTTATAAAATATATAATTATTATTTACAATTATTTTTTATAAATTATATAATTGGTTCGTTTCGGCCGGGTCGGTCCGGTTCCTCGGTTCGTATATAATTATTATTTAAAATGATTTTTTATAAAATATATAATTATTATATTCAACGGATGAGTCGATATGCTATGGTTATACATTAGAGGTTCAACGGATGAGACGAGATGTTAGGGTTATACATTAGAGGTTCAACGGATGAGTCGATATGTTACGGTTATACATTAGAGGTTCAACGGATGAGTCGATATGGTACGGTTATACATTAGAGGTTCAACGGATGAGTCGATATGGTACGGTTATACATTAGAGGTTCAACGGATGAGTCGATATGGTACGGTTATACATTAGAGGTTCAACGGATGAGTCGATATGGTACGGTTATACATTAGAGGTTCAACGGATGAGTCGATATGTTAGGGTTATACATTAGAGGTTCAACGGATGAGTCGATATGGTATGGTTATACATTAGAGGTTCAACGGATGAGTCGGAGTTGTTACGTTTTATTTTAGGGAATTACAGGGTTTAAATAACTAAGAAACCGGTGATAAGTATAGGAAAGAACAAGAACAAGCTGGTGATTATGTAACATTCTATGATAGAGCGGGATTTAGGAGGAAGTCTTTTTTTGGTAGTATTTTAATTATATTTTAATTTTAGGTTAGGTTTTGTTATTGTTGTTTAATCTATAACATGCATCTAGCAGATCAAGGTTTGATTTTTTTGGATAGTCCTGCTACATCCTATATAACATTACTACTGCAGATGCTATAATGGCCAACGTTCCACCTTTTTAACCGTTACTGTATCCTCAAGCGATATATGATTATCCACAACAGAACGCGAGTGATGTTTCAGCAAGGCCACCAGAGAAAGAAACATCCACACTATTAATACGTCATATTCCTGAGGCTATTCCTCAGGATACTCTCACTCAACTCTTTTCTCATTATGGCGCTTCTTGTTGGTTTATGGACGATAATTTAAATAGTCGTGTGTTAGGATCGAACTCGAGATCACGGGATTGCACACAATACGTAAAGAGTTAACGAATTAATAATTATATTAAATGTAATATATTTATTAAATACAAGAAAACGTTTAACGGTCGTTATGTATTTAACGGTAAATGACTAACGAATAAAGGGAAGGACTAACGAATAAAAAGGAAGTCAAAAAGATTTCGGAATATCCTATAAGGGGTGTTTGGCCGGATATAGCTAAGGGAAAGAAAAGAAAAAAAGATTTTGTTTCCTTTTCCTAAAATATCTTGACTTGTTCTCTAAGATTGGTTAGCCTATATAAACAAAGGGATTTAGGGATCTCATTCATTAGTTTTTGTACACACACAAAAGATCCCTAAACTCTCTTGTTTCTTCCTTGTTGGTTCGATCGGCCGAAAACATCCCAAGGGATTTTTTGCTTGATCAACTTTAAGCTATAAACGTTTGCTTGTTATCAAACTAGTTTTTTGGTTAACTTGTTTTAAAACGTGTGTACAAGAACGTGATTCAATCACACTATTGATTGTATCTTGGATCGAATAACAAAAAGGTAAGGGGTTATTCATTGATCCACATAAACCCTAATTAGGGTTCATCAAGATTGATTGCTTGGAATTTGATTCTTGTTTAGCTAGAATCACAAGGTACGCATACTTTTATGTTTGGTTAATTAATTACATGTTATATGATCCTCTATTCGCTTCCGCATGTTTACTTTGATGTTATTATTTATTATGAATGTCATGTATGTTAAATTCCATCAGTGGTATCAGAGCCTTGATTAATGTGTAATTAATTACCAAAACACATAAAAAATAAATAAAACAAATCTTGATTTGAGTTTTACTTGTTAATCGAATTTAGGGTTTTATAAAAATCGAACCCAAATTTTTTGGCCGAATGCCTTAAAAATTATTTTTAGGGTTTGAGTTTGTAATTAATTTTGATTAGAAACCCTAGGATTAACATGTTATGTTTATGTGTTTAAGTATGCTATATATTGTGACAACATAAATAATTGTTGTGTTTAATCCATGAAAACGTGCATGTTTGGCATGGATTATAGTTGTTATATATTTAAATTGTTAAGATGCACATATGAATTAATTGTTAAGTTTTATCACATGTAATGTTTTGATAAATCTTGATTTGGGGAAGACTTCAATAATTAATGAATCAATTATGTGCAATATGGTATATATTAACTTATGACTTACGCGGTCGATTCGTCGATGCTTGTGGCTCACTAGTACATAGATGAAAAACAAGTGAAAGTCATAGTTAATATATGTATCATTTTACCTAGTATTGATTAATTAACAGGGTATATAAAATAAGTTTGCATGTGGCTACATGTTTTATTAACGCATATAACTTGTTATTATGTGTTTACCGCTTTAGTCGTTTTATTTTTTATTAGAAATTACAGTTTTGGTTTATATAATTGATGATAATTGTTGTAAACAAAAAGGGTAATTTTTTTTAATAGAAAAATAATATGGACTAAAACCTATATAAAAATTATGAATTGTTTTGAAGAGTTAAATTTACAATAGTTTAGTTGATTGGTAATTTTGTTACTAAATAATTAGAAAGGCTCATCCAATTTGACAAACTGTGTGGGAAGTTCAACGCGTCGCTGGTCGAACCCGACTAAAGAAGGAGGTCAAGCTTCAGCGCTGACCGAATTCTCGGCTTACTTGTGCGTCAAATTGGAGTTACCTACGACTATTTATATGTACAAAATTACTTTAAGGTTGATTTGCCTCAATTCCACATCCGAAACACTTAGTCGAAAGACTTAAGCAAAAGTACGTTGTGGACGATAATTGTAGGTACTTCTTTAATTAGTTCATCCAATGCCTCAACCAAAACTTTGTTTATTTAATCTTACCCTAAAAGTTAATAAAAAGTTTTTATTAAACTATTGTTATGGAGTTGTGTGCATGCTTCTCCATACTTAATTTTGATTCCACACATCAAATATTGTACCCTAAAACTTAAGTCGAATGCCATCTAATTGAAAAACACTTAAAGTTGCAATCTAAGTCATGTGAGAACTTGGACTAGATAGTAATGGAAAGAAAACCTTCATGATTGAGTAATACCTCACATGGACAAGTTTAACGTTTTAGATTAGAAGACTTAATTGAGTTATTTAGTGAGACCTAGAAACTCAAGGCATTAAGATGGGATGAAACATGTTTACAATGCAACTAGTTTTTGGCAATGTAAATCTCATAAAGATCTAGAAATTGAAAATTGTTTGTCAATTAATTGTTCGACAAGTTACCATGTTGAATAAATTCATTACTAGCAGATCAACTGATGTGATGAGTTTATGTCAATATGGGTTCTAGTTTTCAAGGAAATTCTATGGTTATATGAATATTACCAGGGTATTTTATTTTCTTGAAAAATGTATTATCGAAAATACTAATTAAATGAACTTTTTCTGTAGAAATGGCTCAACCCGATAATAACAACACTTTAAGTTCTGCGCTCAAGACTTTCTTTGAGCGAGAAAAACTGACTGGCGACAATTTCAATGATTGGTACCGTTCACTAAGAATTGTCTTGAGAGTGGCGGGTACCTATGACTATTTGTATAAGCCTTGTCCAGATGAACCCCCTGCGAATGCTGCTGAGAATGTTAAAGCTGCATGGAAAGCTGAATACAAGATACATTCTGATGTGGCTTGTTTAATGCTTGGAAAAATGTCACCTGCTCTACAAAGGCAGTTTGAACTATATTTTCCGCAAGCCATGCTTAATGAACTCAGAAAAATGTTTGAAAAGCCTCAAGCTGTAGAGATCTACGATTTGGTGGATACCCTACACAGCTGCAAACAAGCTCCAGGAAAATCCGTAAGTGCTCATGTGTTGGAAATGAAAGGTTACATGGACCAACTACAAGCTCTTGGGAAACCCTATGACAATGATATGGCGATCAACTTGATCAACAGGTCCCTTAACAAGGATTTTGGTGATTTTGTTAGAAACTTCAATATGCATTGCGTGGGGAAGACAGTGAGTGATCTACACGCATTGCTCATTGACTTCGAAAAGGGTTTAAAAGACAAGGCCCCTACTCCTCAGGTACTTGCTATTCAAAAGGGTAGGGTGAATAAGCCAAAACCGCAAGCGAACAAGAAGGGAAAAGGCAAAGGCAAAGCTGATAAGAATAAGCAAGTTGTGGCTTATCAACCAAAACCTAAGCAAAACCCTCCTCAGAAGAAGGAAAATCCAAAGAAGGATCAAGCTTGTCACCACTGCAACGTAGTTGGTCACTGGAAGAGGAACTGCCCTCTTTACCTCGAAGAGTTGCGCACAAATAAGAACAAGATGGCTGAGCACGGTGCTGCAGCTTCAGGTAACTTATTTATGATTGAATTATTTAATCTAACTCACAAATTAAATTCTTGGGTATATGATACTGGATGCGGTATTCACATATGTAATACGCTACAGGGATTTAGAGTGAAAAGGAAGCTATCCTATGGAGAGCAATATCTGCATGTGGGAAATGGAGCACAAGCAGCTGTTGAAGCCATAGGAGTGTTTAATTTAGTTTTACCATCTGGTTTAGTACTGTCATTAAACAATTGTCATTATGCACCTTCTATAATTAGAGGTGTTGTTTCCTTTTCTTGTTTGTTGGATCTTGGATTTGTTCACACTGTTACTAGTAATGGAATTTCTGTTTCTTCAAATGGTATTTTCTATTTTAGTGCTATATCTGTGAATGGTGTGTTTGAAATTGACATGAATGATAATGTTTCCAAGTATAATAATAATTCTATTTTTAGCATAAATAAGAAGAGAAAGTTAGACTTGAATTCTTCTTATCTTTGGCACTGTAGACTTGCCCATATTGGCAAGACTCGCATGCAAAAGCTTCAACGTGAAGGAATTTTGGAAAGTATCAATGATGAATCATATGATAAATGCGAATCTTGTATTTCTGGGAAGATGACAAAGAAACCTTTTAATAATAACATTGAAAGAGCTACAGATCTACTTGGTTTAATACATACAGATGTGTGTGGACCACTTAGACATGTGTCAAGGAAAGGTGCTAGCTACTTCTTAACCTTTACTGATGATTTCAGTCGTTATGGTTATGTTTACTTGCTTAAACATAAACATGAGGTATTTGAAACATTTAAGGTATTTAAATCAGAAGTAGAATTGCAACTAGGAAAGAAGATTAAAGCTCTTCGATCCGATAGAGGTGGTGAATATTTAAGCCAAGAGTTTAAAGAATATCTAGGTAAGAATGGAATAGTTCAGCATCTTACTTCTCCATATACTCCACAACAAAATGGTGTATCTGAAAGGAGAAATCGTACACTACTAGATATTGTACGATCTATGTTTAATCTTACAACTCTACCATTATCCTTTTGGGATTATGCCTTAGAAGCTTGGTATGTGCTTAATTACACATACCATTTTCCATTAAAAATCACGAAGAAGGTTTATAAACACCATATGAAATATGCATGGCAAGTACAAATTTGTCTTATTTTAAAGGTCTGGGGTTGCGAGGCGTATGTGAAACGGTGACTCGGCTGAAAACCTCAACAGAGAATCTGTAATTGTATCTTGTGAGTAAACCCCTAATGAAACTATGGGTTACTAACTTTTATATTTCCACCTGAAAACAAAAGTAATTGTTTACTAGTTCTAGAGATATTCTTGAAAGAGGCTCTCATAACTCAAGAATTCAGTGGGATAGATTATGAATCCGGAAGATGATCATATGGATTACATTACCTCCTATAAGAACACTAGCCGTAAATCCAGTAGAACCTGAAAGTCTGGGTCCTCCACCGGAATTAATTCCTATCCGTATATCTGAAAGGAATAAAAGTTCCACCCAAAGACAACCGTCTAAAATCAAACTATAGCAGGGTTGAAGATTATGAAGATAAGTGGGGGAATCTTGGAGAACCTGCAAATTTATAAGCATGCTGCCATGTCAAGACGTCCTGATAAGGTAATATGGCAAGGTGCAGATGGATGAGGAAATGAACCGTCCATGAAAAGTTAATGAAGTCTGGATTGAAGAAGAACCTTCCTCCCCAATGCTAAAAGTAGAAATGAGTAATTGCAATACAATGAAGAAGACAGACATGGATGTGAAGTACACACCTATAAGAGCTCTGCCTGGTATCTAGAAGGCTGCACTCAAACCTATGGATTGACTAAAAATGAGAGGAGACATATTCGTCCTTTATCAGACATTTAGAGCTATTAGGATATACTCTTAGCTATAGCAGCGTAACAATGTTTAAGATGATATTTGGCAAATGGATGTTAAAACTGCCTTCTTGAATGGTCGCTTAGATGAAGACATCTATATGGAGCAACCTGAAGGGTATGTTAATCCAAAATATCCAAAGCGTGTATGCAAACTTCAAAGATCTATTTATGGTTTGAAGCAAGCATCACGTCAATGGAATAAACGATTTGATGAGGAAATCAAGAAGTTTGGATTTACTCAAAATCGTGATGAGCCATGTGTATATCGCAAAGCTAGTGGGAGTAATTGAGTATTCTTGAACCTAATATGTTATGACATATTAATCATGGGAAACAACATTCCAAGACTTAAGGAAGTTAAGGATTATCTTGGAAAGTGTTTTTCTATGAAGGATTTAGGAGAAGCTGCATACATTCTGGGAATTAAAATCTATAGAGATAGATCTAAGCGGTTAATTGGACTTAGTCAAAGTGCTTACATTGACAAAATATTGAAGAAATTCAATATGCATAACTCTAAGAAAGGTTATTTGCCAATGGAAGTCAAACATGAATTAAGTAATGAAATGTGTGCTTCAACACCTGAAGAGGTGGCTTACATGAAAAAAGTACCTTATGCTTCGGCTGTAGGATCTATTATGTATGCTGTTAGATGCACAAGGCCAGATGTGGCGTTTTGCCATCGAAAGCCTTGGTCAGTCGATATCAACAGAATCCAGGGAATCTCCACTGGGTTGCTGTTAAACATATTCTGAAGTATCTGAGGAATACGAGAGATATGTTTTTAGTGTATGGAGGGAAACCAGATACAGAACTTAATGTTACAGGGTTCTGTGATGCGTCCTGGCAAAGTGATAAAGATGATACGAAGTCTCAGACAGGTTATGTCTTTGTCGTCAATGGAGGAGCAGTAGACTGGAAGAGCAAGAAGCAGACAACAATTGCAATGTCTGCAACACAAGCTGAATACATGGCTGCTTCAGAAGCTGCTATGGAAGCTGTTTGGATTAGGAAATTTGTTGGAGATCTTGGAGTGATGCCTTCAATAAAATTGCCTATTAATATGTATTGCGTAACATCCGAGAATTTTCGGAATTTTTAAAGGAGATATAAGTTATTCCTAGGTTGAATTATCAAAACGAGTAGCTAAATCACGTTTTCATTATTCGAACTCTAAAGCAACTTGATGTAAAACGAAATTCCTGACGACTTTTTAGTTATGCCCGAAACCTGGAAACGAGCCAAAAAGGGCTAAAACAGCACCGCAAATATTTAACGAACAAACTATAACGCGGACACACAAAAATAATTAAATTTGTTTTGTTATTTAATTATCAGTATTTATTTAATAGAAATATTAAATAAATTATTCATCATTTTAATGAAAAGCGTTGTGATAACGCAATGCTCGAGCTTAAATCCATTCTATTGCGAACGAGACGTAACCGGTTCACAAAACGAATAACATATATTTTATTTAAGGTTATAAAATATTTCTGAAATATTATCAAATAAATACTCATTTTTATCGGAAAAATGATTTGAAAAACAATGGCGCGAGTTTCGCGACTCGAATCATCCGTTAAGTCGTCCAAACGAGTCCCGAACCACTTTTATCAAAACTATATAAAGAAAGTTACACAATAAACCCCCAACTATTTAACATATTACATTTAGTTTAAAAGTTTTATATAAATATAAAACTTATATTAATTTATTTCATTTCATCTCAAAATTATACATACACACTTATCTCTTTCCTCTCAACTTCCGGTGAGCCCTCCCCGCCCGCCGCCACACACCACGCCGTCCACAGCAGCCTGGAAAACTTTTGCGACTCAAAATGTTTCTCTTTTACCGGATCAACCGATCCCCACTCCCATTTTCCTTCATGCGCCAATTTTCCTCCCTCCTCCTCTCCGTCAGCCGCAGCCGGCCATCATCACTTATATCAACCTACGCCGCGCCAGCCCACAAAGGGTGCGCGAGGTTTATTAAAAAACCCACCACGAGGGATGTTTTGTTTTGGTTTCTGGTTCGTTGGCTGTCTTTGCGCACCAAGGTGGGTTGGTTTTGTTGTTAAGACCACCAAGGGTTGGTTTGGGTTTCGATATAAGCCACAAAGGATCCGTTTGGTTTTCGATTCGGCACATAGGGTCGTTCGTTTTTTTTTTTCTGTCCAGCCACCACGAGGGCGTGGGGTTGGTTTATAAACAACCATAAGAGGTGCGCGATTGGCTCGTCTCAACCACAGTAAAAGGTGTTTGGTTTGGCATTTAACGCCAACAAGGGGCGTTTGGTTGGTATATGGCAGCAAGGGGGGGTGCTCGTGTTGTGGTTTTGTTATAAGCACCAAAGAGGGTGCGTTAGTTCACAGTCACACAGCCATAGCAGCCGCAAGGTGCGTTTGTTTTGGTGACAGCCACCCGACACGGGGTGCGTTTGGCTGTGACAGCCCACATAAGGGGCGCGTTTGGTTGTCATTGCACCTGCTGAGGGTGCGTATGTTTCGCGGGTCAGCAGCAGGGCTGCGTTGGCTCAACAGCCACAGATTAGGGTGTGTTGGTTTTGGTTATAAATAGGTTTAGGTCCGTTGGTTCGTTTGACAGATTTGGGGGTGTTTGAATGGATGTATAACAATCATATGGTGAGTTTGGTTGTTATTTATCAGCCGAAAAGGGTGCGTTTGATGGTTATAGCACAACAAATAGGGTGCGTTTGGTATAACGAGGTATACACGCAAGGAATGTGTCTTGGGTATATATATAAAAGAATATAAATATAGACATTAGTTTTCATAAATATTAAACCGGATTAAATGGTGGTCATTGGTTAAATAAATATGTCATGTATTAATTTATCTTGCCTAATCATATATATTGAACACATGAGTAAACTTCAACATGTATTATTTGAAAAAGGGTTAAGTTGTATAATTTCAAGATTTTTAATATCGTTAATAGTATCAAAAACGGATAAACAAACGGAAACTATACTTTTACAAATGAGATAAATATTCTAGCAACCTATCGAGGAAACAATATATTAAATTATAAAATCATCTTATATTTTATAATTAGCAACTAGAAAATAACATCATAACCATTGTAAGAGTTTTAAAAACGTCGTTTAACATAATTTGCAGATTTAAAACGTGTGTTCATTTTTATAAAGGAACTTTCCATTAAATCATTTGGGGATATCCGGGAGAATAGAGTCGAATTATTTAGTTCTTAATTTTTAATAATTTTCTTAATATACTTCGGAAAGATATATAATTAAACCAGTTTTAGTTTTAAATTGTCATCCTTTAGGGAACACAACTATAAAAAACATTTGTGTAACATATACGCTTCGAGTTGATCCTTTTGGGTGGGGTACTAGATATAATAATAATTAATCTAAAAGATAATATTTGACTAATAGGAATTATATATTTGGTCGTTTATCATTATGTAATATATACACGGAATATATTACACACTTTGCGTTACTTTTTGATTTATTATTTAAACCAACCAACCAAACTATTACAACGTTTAAATCTCAATCTTTTTATGCAATCGTGTCACTGGTGTCATTAGGCACCGTAAGATCAAAACATGTCACATTCATCAGAAAACCAAGTACATCATCCTAGGCTAGTGGGTCATAGCCGTTAAGATAAACCGCAACTTCTTGGTCGAGCCGTTCCAGTTTCCGTTTTGTCTGGCGCTTAATATGCGCATCCCCGCCAATCGTTCTACAACATCGATGTGAGTTTATAGCCCCTCTTTCACTTGCTTTACATTTACTTTACAAATCTCGGGGGAGAATACATGCTAAATACAACTTGTTTACATACTCATTACGAACTCGATTACTTGATTTATATCATACTCTTTTGTATTTATGGATTTAAGTACTCAAAGCTATTTACAAATACAACAGTTAATTTTTATTGGACACAAGTGTTTTCGGTTATCATCTCCTGTTTACGTGTTTGCCTAAGTAACATAACCCACCATTGCCCATTATCATGAACTGTTAAATTCTTGACCGGAGGACCGGTTAAGGAAGCGCGAGTGTATAAATAGATCTATTTGGGATTGACATCCCTGTTCGGGTGAGTAGCGCTCACTAGTTTCGACTGTACTGAAACAACGAATGCATACATGTCGGAACAATTTGGATGTTTATGGTTAGAACATCAACACGGCCTTTATATTGCATTAAATTTGCATACATAAAGTCCGAGCCATCAGATCATGAGCCTTAGTGCAACAGTATAAATTAATTTTGTGGTACATATATTGTTATAGTAGACCCATACATTTTGGAAAATCAACGATCTCACTGTCCATACTACTTATTGAACATTACTAATTTCTGAACACTTTTCATTAAATTTGCGCCGAAGCAATAAACACCTATACTCTTATGGTACCGACATACTCTTACATTTTGGGCGATTATTAAAGGATTGAAATAAACATACATACTTTATAAATCTTTGGATTTCAACATTTATATTTATACTTTACAAAGACTCTATTAACTCACCATCTTTTTAATGTTGACACTTGTAAGCATGTTTTTCGTCAGGTAGAATTAGATGCTTGGACCTACGTTATATCATTAGAGTCTACTTACATTCAAAGATCAATCTCGTTGTATTTTCAAGCTTTTCATTGTGATGCAATTATGGGACAAATGTTATATCAATTTCAAAGAAATCAACGAGATTGTTTTCCAAACGACACATTTAGAGGTCGTTCTCTTGTATCTTGTGCTGTTGTATTATGAAGTAACGCCCCCTGACATATTTTCCGCTGCGACACATTTTTGGGGGTGTTACAGATTGGTATCAGAGCCAAGGTTATAGAGAACTAGGTTGCATATTTTACCCTAGACTATAACCGTTTTCACAAACATTGCATCACATCAAACATTTTCAAAGTGCATACACGTTACTTGCTTATGTGCTTACCTTACGTGCTGCATTAAGTGCTTATGTGACATACATATATGTAATATATATGCTTACATCTTTTGCGTATATCGCATGTTTATTTATATAAGAGTTATATATATAAATACCAGGGCATTTCTTAAGACATTGTGAGTTGCACAATGGTCTCAATTATGCCTCAGACATTGTGAGTTATACAATGGTTTCATCTTACTTCTTAGACATTGTGAGTTGCATAATGGTCTCATTTCGTTCTCAGACATTGTGAGTTAAACAATGGTCTCTAAGGATATTATTTTTTTCTTCATAGCTTTATACTATATTGTATTACACGGAGACCGTCAAAATTTTTGTTTACATGGAATTATGTATGAATCTAAGTATTGCGAGTCTTGTATGGGCGGGACTTGTAATATGAGGATTGATATGATAATTGCTATGTTAACAAAGCCCGTCACAGTTCTGTTTACATGGGATTATGTATGAATTTAAGTATTACAAGTCTTGTATGGGCGGGACTTGTAATAGGAAGATTGATATGATAATCGCTATGCTGATTCGTTCATAGAAACCTTTACCTTATTTACTCTAACCAAGTACTCATTAATTATCTTGAACTCTATGTTGATCTCGCCTGGCAGTTTTTACTCCCAGCTTCCAAAGACGAGTTTTAAAAACACTGCCCACATACTCATAGAGCACTCATCTCATGTCACTCCATCACCTTGAAGGTTATTGAGTAAGCGAATTGCATCGGGAATTATTACGTAGATGAATTTAAATCTATTTATTTTAAAATGAGATGAGACGCATGTTCATGTTAAATAAATAAATTGTAAATTCGCTAAACCATAAGATTTATCAATTCACTTTTACATAAATTAACCCTTCTTTATCAAATAATAATTATAATAGTGGGCTTAATGGTATCCGATATGAGACGAGTAAGAACCTGAACTCAATCATCACCGAAATTCTTTAAAAGGTCTAGAGACACAATCGTGTCTTACTACTCAGCAGAATCTTAAGGCCTCCACGCTTGACTAACCTAATCTCATTCTGATATTGACTCTTGCCGTTGCTCAATTGCCTCGCAATTCATGAGACTTCGTGAGAACCCACAGACTGTTACACCACTGAACCTAATGGAGTTGATTCATCCTTCGAACTAAGACTAGAGTACCATAATCCTCGTCTATCGCATAATCTCTCTTCGCGAGCCCTCGTCATTTATTAGAACTTTATTCTGGGGAATAGTTTTCTTTTCTCGGATGGTCCTCACCCTCTGCAATTCCCATCACCGTTGTTATAGATTATCATCGTTATAGATTTCGTGGTTGTCCGGAGGGTCTCCGACTGATAACAACTTATAGCAAATAGGTAAATGCAACCCCCACCTTAAACAGAGATTAAACACCATATCGACGAAACAGATATAGGACTATTCATTTTTGGCACTATTAGAAGACTTAGGTCGCATACAACCTATTTACTAGCAAGAGTAAGTTTGAGTACTTAACATCCATAAGCCACATTATTGAGAATCCATCGAACATTACAGATATCAGAAACGAGACTCCGTCCTCGGACATTTAGAACCTTATACAAACATACTCACGCGACTACACCTTCTTCTTGAGGTTTTCACTATAATGAGACTTTCCCTATAACGCGGTTATACCAGTCATAAGATCTGTAATGATATATTTTGAGATACCCATTTTGATGGATTAAATATCCTGGACAAACCTAGCCAAAATTTTGGTAGATTGAGAAGTGTAGAAATACCGAATTTTGCTGAATAAAGTTATCAGCGTCTTGTTTAGAACGAGTTTATTAAACATAAGCTTTCCTTGTCACACAACGGGTGACACGAAATTTAATCTTGTGACGAGATTTCTTTAAGTGTAGGTCTACTTGGTAAACATCCGAAATTTTCAAAATTTCAAATGACGATTTTACCCTTTGACTTTTAGGGTCTGACTTGACTTTTTGACTTTTGGTCTTTTATTGTCTCATAAAAGCGATTACCGCGTAACCGGTAATTTTTTTTCGGAACATAATTAAAAGAGATATATGTTATTCCTAAGTTGAATTATCAAAAAACGAGCAGCTAAATCACGTTTTCGTTATTCGGACTCTAAAGCAATTTGATGTAAAACACATTCTAGACAAACTTTTTAGTTTGACCCGAGACCACCTAAAATCATTAAGAAAGGTACTGAAATGCCCTCTGCAAGATTTTAAATCATGAAAACGAGTAATACCAGGCACAAAAATATTAAATTAATTAAAGTTATCATGTTTTAATTAAATAAAATATTTAATAAATTATTTAACATTATATTCAGTGACGTTTGTTTGAAGACCAACTATTTCAGTAAAAGGATCATTTTATTAAACGACTAAGTTTAATCGGAAATAATACAAAATAAATAATAAACGCTTTAATCAAATATTATAAAACGTTAACGGAAAATTAGTCAATTGAATTACACAGTATTAATCAAAAAATGAATTAGAAACAATGGCGCAAGTTTTCGTGCGTCGAATCATCCGATAAGGTCGATCAACCACAAAACCCGAACCGATAGTTATCAAAAACATATAAAAACTTACAAAACATACCCATAGACTATTGGTATATTGTCAATTTCATATTTATGAAATATTTCTATATATAATATAAATATAGATAATATTTTTTTCTTCATTTTATACAAATAAAACACACCACACAACCTTACACACCCTCTACCTATCTACCGTCATACCTTATTATATAACTAACAAATGTCCTATATAGTAAGACTTGTTCCAATCAGTAGTTGTTCAATCAGAAGATTGTTCCTTTCCAGAATATCTATTGTTTGATGTAGTTCACATGTATCATGCTTTTCTCCTTTCGGATTCAGTATCCTACAAGCTAGCTCAAGTTTCCTAGAAAATACATGTGTTTGTATTTGAGAGAGTACCAGTGATATATGTCACTAAACGATTATTGAATATCATCATTTGATGTATTTTCTTATAAGTTTCTAAGTAGAAAGTTTACCAAGCTTGCTGATTGATTCATTGATTGATTCTCGGATGTAGGATCGCTGGTAACGTTGGGTTGAATACTACAAAATTATTACCCGATATTGTACCTTTATTGATATCTCTCCTAAAAGATGGTACACCTGCAGTTGCTAGGCAGTCGATCACCTCTAGAATCAGTTTATTCAGACGGGTTCTTACAAAAATTTCACTTCAGGTACATTTGTATCTTATTTGTAATTATTGTTTACATTTTTTTTCTTCTAAATATTTGTTTTAAAAAAAGTAGTGAAAGTGAACAATAAAAACCAAGGAAATAAGAAACTTGGTCTAACGAATTAATGTTATGTCTTTGTTTTATTTAGTGTTTTATGTCTAGCATTTTGTTTGTTCATGGCAATTAACTGCCCAATTCTTGCAATATATGACTTTCATTTTGAATTATTGTTGGTATTTAATTATTAATACGGCACTATATTGTTGATGTACACTTGATTAAGACGCTTATATTGCTTTCATTATTTAGGAAACCTATTTGAAATTGGTGGAAATCCTATACGATCCTCATTATTTTCAATAGAGAGCCATTGTTTAACTGATTCACGAGTTGGTTGATATGATCAATGATAGAGTGTTGTTTCACGTTTTCCTAAGTTTGTATACGTTTTTAAACATTTTCCACACAACGTTCTAGATACCTTCTTTTTTTCTGCTTTTTGCTTTAATTTTCCTGGTTATTTAAATCCAGTAGTACTATATACAGTAATTATACACACGTAAAAAAAGCCAGTTACTGAACTTTCATGAACAAGCTTACACAAGATAAGAGTGCCCATAATTAAAAACTTTTTTATTTCATCCACTAACATAAAAACATTTTAGAAAAATTAGTTCCAAAAAAACGCTGACTTTGCACTTGCACTTCTCTTTTATGTAATTTGCAGGTATTGTTTCTATCCCAAAAAATGATGGTTTTACCCATAACAAGGCCAAGGTAGCATGTTTTCTTACATCAACATCAAGTGCATTGTTATAGTAATGATGTGAACAAGTTTAGGATGATTCTTGCTTATGACTGTGTGAATTTCACATCTTAACAGATGTGAGCCACAGTTAGAGCAAGCTACTTACAAGAATCGCCAACGACTCTACCTCTCAGAGCATGTAATACAATGTTCTTCACTCACTGTATGTTTTGAAAATCATTTTTAACAAACAATGGCTTATTAGCCTAAAAGATCTATAAAGAATAAAATTTGATACAAAGTATGAATGTTATATAAATATTTGCGAGATCGTTAAACCTTGGATAGCCGCTGCAGAACACATTTAACAGGTGAGTCCAAAAGTAACTTGAAACTTCTAGGTTCTGGTCCATTTTGGCATATATAGCGGTGCCTGTGTTTTCTGAAAAATTTATTATTCAGTACTATGTTCCTGAGATTCAATACACGAAATTGAATCACTAAGATCAAAAGCCTAATGCATTTTTGTTTTTTTTTCCAGGAAAACAATCTTTCGGGTATTGATGTTTCACGAAAGCAGGATATTGAGATGTTTTTTATATAGTGTTCAAGGTAATAGTTCCTGTCATATTCTACGATTTTAATTTTAATTTTAATATATTCATGTTTGTAATACGAAGACAATGTTTGTACACGAGTAGCAGTTTCACAGGCACCAGAAATATCCATATGGTTTCCATTTGCAGCAGCTTCGGGTTCTGATGAACCCGATTGTCCAGCTGGGACAGTCTGTAATGGTTTAGCAGATGATTTAGAGGAATTGCCACCGAAAGGGTGATTACCCAACTCAGTAACAACGTCGTCATTGAACTCCCACCATAGCCTGGTATCTTGATCTTTAGTATGAGCTACATAATGTCCACTGTTAACAGTAGAACCCTTGTGAATCAAAACCGCTGATAGATCATATGTCAGTTCAGATTTACTTTGCTCAGATAACCATAGTGCCATATTCACTTGTCCAGGGAAACAAAATGCAGATGTTATCTTCTTCTTTGTTGTAGTCTATGGACCATATAAGAAAAATGTCAATATGTTAACTTGAGTACTTCCAATACAAAGGCAGACATAAAACGTTTACAAAGTAGGCTCTTTGTTATAGAATACTCCATTTAGTTATTGGTGTTTATCTAACTTTGAATTGTTTATGATTGTTCTGTGTACCATCATAAATATGTTGGTATTTCATGACAAAACCCAAAAAGTATTCATAATTATTTATTTTAAAACAGAGCATAACTTCACTTACATTTGGAAGAAAAATACAAGGCTTAAGCTGGAAAATAAGAACAGGAGGCAGCGACTGAAGCTTGATGCTACGAGTAGCATCTACATGAGTTGCACGTGAACTACAAAAATACTGTTTATCCCCTTGAAGCTCTTCAACAGAAAGATAATCATCTAGACTCTTTAGACCCTTAACATTTAACTCCACCCCATAAAAGTCTTCAACATTTGATGAGGCTTCCGATTGGTTCCCGCATTTTGAACTCCTAAAAAGACACAAGTCATTCACCAAATCTTTAACTTACAATAAAATTAAGCCTAAAAAAACATCTATGGGCCCATCGCATAAAGTATCAGATAGAACACATAGCCATATATAAACTTTTTATATAATATATTGTTTTAGAGTGCCGATTTTTGAGTGTTTTTGTCTCCAAATGACTTACATAGTATATTTTAATTTATGCGATATACCCAAATATTTATACGTAAACTTACATGGTTACATGTGACACGCCTCCACGAAACAAATCTTGAACAACACTTTTGGCCTTAGCAACTTTTGAATAGCTCAAACATTGCTCGAGCAATGAAAAAAGCAATGTAAGAAACTCACATGTTGGGTTAGTAAACCAATTTAAATTTTATTTATTTATTTTTGAAAATATTATTATACTGCCTCGATCTAACTTATTGTTAACTCACATGTTCTCAACAATCCATCATTTAATCAGTTAAATGTTCAGTGTTTCAATTTTTATTCGAGAATTTCACGGGTCATAGAATTATTTGTTTTATACTATCGTATGTTTTTTAATGTATATAAAACTATTAGTTCTCTTTTGCCACATTTATCTAATACTAATTTTATCAATCGTGTATTAGTCATAAGCAGCTCTAGCAATAGAGGTAACGAAGTAATAATCTATAAAAATTCAATGCCAGACATTGTCTAAGGTTGTGTTGTTTCTTCAGAGGCAGAGGTTGGTCTTCTCTCATGGGCAACTACATGTCGTTGTCTCAAGAGTCAAGAGCAGGAAGTGTTTAAAGATTCTATGTTGTGATAAAGATGGTAAATACAGAAATTCAATGACCAACGTTGGGTGATTATCCGATGTATTCAGAAAGACTTATGTGTTAGTTATCTTTAGGTACTTGTTTGCTATGATGACTTAAACCTTTAGTTTTTTTATTTAATCAACTACTTATGCTACATTGGTTTCATAACTTGGTATGTTTATTACATGCTATATGATTAAATGTGCTCATACAACTCAATAGGGCTTGCTGCAAATAAACCACCAAAACAAAAATACTCTCACAAAAAATACTGAGAAAAATTGTCTTTCTGTGAAAAATGGAAGCCAACAGAGGGCGGCCCCCTTAATTCATAACGGGCCGCCCCCTTATCTTTAAGGGGACCGCCCCCTAATTAAGGGGACCGCCCTATTAAATCACAGGTAAAACAGTATTTTTCTTGCTTTTTGGCCCTCTTTTACCCAGTCTCAGCTATCTTTGCCTAGAATGCTCGAACACAATTCGGAACAACCTAAACTAGTTCAAATTCATTCCTTTTTCAATTCATTCTCTTCCCATAAATCCTTTTCAAATGATCATCACCAACACATCATCCACCAAATCATACACTAACCACTATCAACATCTATGGCATCCACTAGAGCTTCCATTTCCAAAGCCTCCAAGAGACCAAAAATCAACATCATACCACCAAAACAATTGTTTATGGATTTATGACTCGCGTAATCTTACTCCTTTTTATATATAAATAAATATAAATATATAACAAGGATCAAGATCCACAAAATCAATGAAACCGGAAGTAGTATAGAATATTTCCGGGTCGTTATGTCCCAACGAGGCTTGAATGGAAAATCGAATGACGAATTGATAATTGATGTTTGAATATGACAAGGATATGATTGGGCACTAACCTAATAAGCAAATGCACACAAAGATAAGCAAGGAAAATAAGCTAGAACAAGCATAAAAGCTAGAAATGGTAAAAACACTTAAAACTTTTAAACTAAAACACAAATAAGCTTGAGACAAAACCAAATAAGCTAGACTAACTCTAAATAAGCAAATTCAGCAAGCAATTAAGCTAAGCTAAGCAGGAGAAACTCAGCAGTACTAACAACAGTACTAACAGTATTAACTAACAGTACTAACTTGGAGTTAGTACTGCTAGCTTTAAGTTAGTACTGCTAGCTCTACTAAAACACAATGAAACAAGAAATAAGCAAATAAGCTAAAACATATATTTAACTATCCCTAATAAGCACTCAGGCATAAGAATAAGCAACTAGAATAAACTAGAGTGGCAAATAAGCTAAAAAGCTACAAACTGATAAACTCTTAGAATTACTATGAAAAGGGCGAATAAGCTTAAATAAATTCTACAAAAGACAGTAACGAAAATCAGCTTAATCTATTCTAAAAAAACTGAGAAAATCTTAAATAAGCAGAAACAATAAGCTAATAAGCAGAAATGAACCAATAGTACTAACAGTATTAACTAACAGTACTAATCTTGGAGTTAGTACTGCTAGCTTTGAGTTAGTACTGCTAGCTTTAAAAATCCAAAAGAGAACTAGCAGTACTAACTTGGAGTTAGTACTGCTTGTTCCAAAAACCTCTTAAAGTTTCCAAAAGTCATTTATTTCAAGCTGATTTGATCCTAATTTGTTAAAAACAGATTATCAACTAACAGAATAAGGCACTTATAAGCAGATTTCAATCAATAATAAGCACTTAATAAGCTAAATCATTCTAACAGTATTAACTAAACATTCTACCATTACTAACTAGGAAATTTACACAAATCAATTTTACACTGAAGTCTAAACAAGATAAGCACTAAACATCATAACAAAGCATTAACATAAACAATAAATAAGTACTGATAAACAGATCTACAGTAAATAAGATGAAGACAAGAAAAAGAAACTTACAACACCCTTGCTTAAACTGGGCTGCTTAAGCTTTTACAAGCTGATCTACAAGCTCTAGCTTGTCAAAGACAAGCTAGTAGTGTCCATAAGCCCATCCAAAACTGGCTTATCATCCATAAAATAAGCTGTGGTGTATTTGAGAGTGATTTTTGTAATTTTCTCTTAACTACTTAGCTTTTTTTCTTTTACTTGACAAAAACAGCTTATAAACAAGCTCCTTTGAAAGTTTTTCAAACACAATTAAGCACTAGTTAGCAAGTGAGAACTTGGAATTTGAAAATTGGAATTTAACATAAAACCTCAACACTTCATTAAACTTGGAAATTAGTACAAAGCTGAAAGAAAAAGTACAATAAGCTGTAAATTAAAATGACAATTAAACTCTATTAATCTAAGATCTATATGCCTTCAAGGCTTACAAAATGGCTCTATTTATAGCCGAAGTCTCTTCTTCTTGGACTTGCAGCTTGCTTTCTTCTGTGTTTCTTTGTAGAGACAAAAACCCAAGTGTGCTTGTTGTGTGAGGTGATTTTAAAACAAATCTCAGCCTTCAATTTCTTTTGTGCTTCATTTGAGTCAATCACAGCCATCGAAAAGCTTGGAAAGTGGTAGGATTGCCAACATGGCAATTATAAACTGGGGGAGATAGTGGATGAGGGGGAGGTGTCTTACCCAAGGGGTTGTAGAGGTTGCAGGGTAAAAGGGTGGGAGGACACCCGTGAGTTGTATCTGGGTTTTGTTGGGCGGGAAAAAATGGTTTTGGGTAAGTTGGCAGCTTTGGCCCCTCAAGTTATACTCCACCCAATTTCTAATCTCAGCCCTTGTCTTTTTATTCTCGTAATACAACTTGAGGTTTGGCTTTAGACTTTGTCGGGTTGACTTTCCTGTTGACTTTTTGACTTTGACTGACTTTGGCTTCGATTTGACTTTTTCTTTTCCATTCCGTGCTTGGTTTTGTATGTTTTTGGCTTTCTTTGTGTCCTTTTCTTGAATATCCGTTTCCTGCACAATACAAATGCAAAACATACAAATACAATGTATTTTTGGTATGTTTTTAGTCATTTAAGTCCGTTTTTGATAGAAAATGGTATGTGTAATTAAGCACATACCAAAATCCCCCATACTAAGGTATTGCATGAAACTTGGTGAGTTGATAACCATACCAACTTTTTGTAAAGCTGTCCACACCATCTAATATGGAGATTGCAATTTGTCTATTACCATATGCCATAATCTTATGGATATTATGGTTATTCCACACCTTTACCATCAAAGCCATAAACCTTGTGCGGCTAGCCAACTCTTCACTTTAATAGATATGTGAGTTGAAACCAATACAACTTATTTGCAAGTTGTCAACCATAGAACGGATTTGAGAAGTCTTTACCAAGAGCCGTTTGCTCCTGGACTAGCCAGTCCTTATGTTGGTTAGACATGGTGAACTGATAACCATTTGTTGTGTTAGTGCATAGCACCTTCACCAAGTGTTATCCTTCTTATATCCATCCTAGACTTCTAACTCTACAAACATCACTACTTCCTAATACCAGCTATGTAGCCTATGCTACCTCCAAAGGTAACAGATCCCCTATTGAATTCTTCAAAATCCTCCAGTTGATCCTAGTTACCTGTCATGTGCCCTGAGCATCCACTATCAAATATACCTCTATCTACCATGTTCTTCAGTGGATGTTCCCGCACATGAAAAAGAGAAATTAGTTTCTCTTAGGGACCCAGGCCTTCACAGGCTTGGGTCTGCCTTGTGGACCTCTAGAAACATTAACATTTGAATTAGGGGTTGGTCCACTATTGGTATTGGAGAGTGGTATTGCTTTTCTCCAAACACAACCTGCTGAGGTCTTAACAGCAGTGCCCATTTTGCCCTTAACAGCATATTTATTTGACTTGTATGCTGTATTCCTTGAAAAGGGTCTATTTACAGGTGAACTTTGTTTTGAAAAACATTTCTTTGGACTTTTAAGATTCACCTGAGAAAGTTTGGTTTTATTTGAAGTCTGGTTTGATAATACTGGTCTATTTACTCTAGCAGTATTAACATGCACCCTACCAGAATTAACATTTTGCTTGCCAGTATTAAATCTAGAACTACCAGACTTAATTTGAGTGCCAGAATTAACATACACATACCAAAATAACATATCCCAGACCAGAATTAACATTTACCCTACCAGTTTTAATAGTTCTGCTAGCATACTAAGGTTGGGTCTAATGTTTTTTAGTTGAACAGGTCAGGGAGTGAATTGATTTCTTATATACACCCTGTTTAGAATTAGTCCAGGACTGAGTGGAGCTTGCCTAACATCAGTTATGAACCACCCATTATGCACCTTGCGAAAGCAGCTTCCTTCGCCATCCTCTACTCATATCGTCACAGTTTTCTTAATCAAGTGACTAAGACTTCCACACCAAACCGGTTTCCTTTGGAAAAGAATATCCTGCACCTAAGTCTCTTTCCATTCTTTGATTCCAATTCTGTCTATTATATGAAGGAATAGGTGAGGGAGTCACTGGTGTTCTAATTGGTTGCCTAGGAGTTTTTACATGCTGTGCACAACTAGGGTCAACAGTTTTGTTGGGGTTTAGGCACTTGTGGTTGAGTCTTTTGGTGGCAATGGTAACTTTGTTTTTTTTTTTTTTTTTTTTGCTTTTATTCTTTTTTTTTTTTTCTTTCTTTTTTTTTATGTTCTTTTTTTTTTTTTTTTGTTTGGTGCTCAATGAAGGTAATAGGATATGGTCATGACTCTATGTCATCATTGACTGAAGGTCAATACAGTTCCTTGTTCCCATCACTGTCATTGATTGGACAGGTTGAGTAAACAGAGGAACCTAATCAGACATCAGTAGGACTAAGAGATTGAGGTTGAAGTCAAATTTACCATACTCATACAGAGAAGCCACTATGCATCTTCCTGTCCCTAGGGGTTAACTCCACTAAAGGATGGGGGACACCTTTATACTCTACTTGTTTAAATCTGCTGTATAGAGGGATGTCATAATATCCCGCATCTGTTTCCCTAAGAACAAAAATACCTCTATCCATCTCTTCCTCATATCCTAGGACCTCAGCATTTGGATTGTATGTCATATCCTAAACCTATCTTAACAGTTGACTCCTCCCACAATCAATTAGCTTCCAAAGATTTTTAGAAGATGCAAACCAAGAATCAACTATTTTTTGTAAAGCATCTTTGTCCTTGACAGCTTTCATTCCTATTCTTCTATACTTTTTCAGCTTTTCATCTTTTTCAAAAATTTGATTAGCTTGAAAATTTAATTTTTCAGTTAAGGAAGATTGCTGTTTGTGGGAGGCTTTAAGCTGAGATTCTAATTTCTTAACAGCTAGCTTATGGGCAACTAAGGCAGCTTCTTGATCACCAAATTCAGATTGCAGTTCATCATACTTAGCTTGAAGAGCATTATATGTATCTAAACACAATTTAGAGCACATTGATACCTCATTATTCACAGTGAAAGCCATTAGAGCATGATTGAGTTCCTCATCTGTAGTCTGTTCTACCCAATTGATCTGACCTTCATCAATGGTCATCAAGGCTTCCTTTTCAGTTCGCACTGGCTTGAAATCTTGACCTCTACCTGCTTCCTGCCTGTTACCTTCCTTTGACCCTTTTTCCAAACTTTCCTTAGACGAGATAGTAAATGCCTCAAACTGTTGTTTCAAAACAGCTTTTTGCATTTTCTTCGAGTTTGCATTACCACCAAATCGTGTCTTGATGGCTGCCCAGATCTCTTTGGCATCATCCATGCCATGAAAACGTCTGAGATGATCTTTTGGAACAGCCATTAGCAGTAGTGTTCTAGCTTTCCTTTCTTTCTCATCAGCAAACTGTTCTTCCTGTGAGGCTGGAGGAAGAACCCTGTAAACACCATCCTTACCTTTGTGACTGCTTCTTTGAGTTCCATTGCTGAATCACTTTCCAAACCTCATTATCTATATACTCAAGATAATGTTCCATCTCCATTGCCCACGTATCATAATCATCTTTTTGAAGAACGGGCAGTTTAATGTTTGAGAGTGTGTTTGTGGTGATAATTTGTTGTGGTTTAGCAGGAGCATCTCCTTTGTTGATGCTGGGTACAGATCCAAATCCAAAGATGCATCATCATGAAAGAAAGGTTCCTCATCATCATGAAGAGAAAAAATTATCCGGCTTGCCGACATGACTATTGATTAGTGAATTAAAAGGTTGTGCGATCTTTTGTTTCAAGCTTTCTCTGCAAAAAACGCTCCTCTCTATGACTCTGATACCACTTAGTAATGACCTTATCACACGGATATCGCCAATGATTCCATTACCACATAACGACTCTTATAAGTCTTTGCCAATAATCCAAAGATACACTATAAGTAAGACAATAACCGTGAATACAACAATATGACGCGGATATCACTTGCTCTGGAGAACCAAATGAATCTCACCAAAACAATTTCAAACTTGCTATTACTATTACTATTTGATTGTAAATTCTCAATCAACTCATATGTTTTACAATGACTATTTTTAAGTTCCCTTTTATAGATTTAAGAACTCTAAACGCGAATTAAAACGAGATAACATAGCATATGTACAACTCCTCAATTCCTCTAGAGAGACATTTAACACCAGCTACAAAGTATAACTATTACTATTAAATTCAACAGACTACATCATCGTAATAGAAACTGTAACAAGCAGTGCATTAAAAATACTTCTTCAACCTACAACCCCAGACTGAACTTAACTATATTAAAACTACACCAGTAATTATCTACATACTCACGCTCCAGACCTCACATATCTAAGTACGTCTTTGCCAGTTACATTAAGAAACTTCTCTTACCCACATAAATACTTTCCCCACACAAACCTCCTATTCCCACCATATTCAACAAATACAAAATCTAACAATTAAAGACTATTCCAGATATAGTCTTTCGAACTTGGTGCCGTCCCACCAACTAAATCCCACATGGAATATCTCTCCAAAATTATATTCTCCCTCACAACCACCCTCAGAACACTTAAACTTTTCTTCACAATCAAACAGTCAAAGTCTTACCAACCATAAAGTCTTCCAATGTCACATCACATATATAACTAAAGTCCTTCTCAATCAACTTTGAACGCGGATCTCTCTCTCAGAATGAAACTTCTCTTCTACTTCTCACTATCGATTCGCACATAGTCTAGCAGCGATCTTTTTCAACAGTGACATTAACGTAAGCGCACTTTTAGTAATTCCCAACATCACCTCTATCAAATTCTCTTACACCTTGTACCCATGTGGCGTAGACCTTTAACCACCAAGCGACTTACGACACCACACAATACTCATCACCCAAAACATAACATCAGCTCTCATCACCTACAGTCTCCCAATGCCACCTTCCAAAAACACCAGTCTCCAAACCACAAGACATTACGTTCTTCACACACTCATTCCCTCATTTTGACTACTATAACCCAAATCACCAACCTTCATCAATATCACTTTCACCAATGTTTATACTTAAACCCATCAACATATCCTCCTCCAAGAGTTTATCCACCACCTCCAACTCAAGAAAATACATCAATGGACATCACTCTCACCCTTTCACCAATTACCCCACTTGATGTCCAATTTAATACTCCATCACCTTCACCGCCTATTGTTGGTCATCCCATTCCTTGGAACCTTCTTGAGGCACATGGAGATTCATGCTTGTGTTGCATTCACAATTGTACTCTCATATTTGGATTGAGAGATGAACTCCAATATATGTTTTCATATATTGAACACATTCTTTCACAACCACAAACAACCATCATCCCACCACCTCCACCATCTTCACCAAACTAAACACACTCTATGTCTTGGTTTCTTAAATAATTGTCCACCCATCATTTTGCAAGCAAGTCCTATAGAGATTCACTAGTTATAGGACTCTTTGTAGTTTAAGAAAAAAAATTCATGTATGTTAGCATGATATTTATTTTCCTTATGTATGCATGAGTGTGGTTCACATACTATTTTAATTTTAATGGATGATTATTGTTGGTTGCATTACTATTATGCCATATTTTTCCTTCTTGTTACATGTTAGAAATACTTGTATTGTTCTAACTCGTGTTTGTAGCCAAGAAACCATAGCTCGATTCCTTGGTACCCTCGAACGAGGGGAAGCACACATCAAGGGGGAGTATTTATTCTGTCGATTTAACTAGCAATTCTCGATGATGTCTTTTTAATTCTACAAAAAGGGGGATAAATAACATGAAACTCACTAAATACTTATTTAAAAATAATTTTACATTTAATGAGTTTAAATTTTATAATCATCAAAAAGGCGGAGATTGTTGATAAAATATAATGCCTAAAAACATTACTAATATTTTTCACATCTTTACGTTTTGATAATCACAAAATATAAAAACGTTCAATGTAAAATTAAACGTAAACAAGTAATTAGTAGTAAATTTTCATTTTGAAATTTATATCACTTCAAGGTATGAATAAATAAATGCTTAATGCATTTTATGATCAAAGGAAATTTTTATTCAACCTCACACTTTTATAAAATGTTGTAAACATTTTTATAAACATTACAAAACATTTTCTACAATTAAAAGAAATGTTTTATTCAAAATAAACATTTTGAAATTCAAATTTTCGGACCTAAAACGGCTAGAAAAGTTCCAGAAAATTCCCCCTACACAAAAGACAAACTGGGGAGCCCCTAGTCTAGGGCGGCCCCCTTAAATACACGGGCGGCCCCCTTAATTTTAAGGGGACCGCCCACCTATTTAAGGGGACCGCCCATAGACTGACGCTCCTCCAGTTTGTCCTATAAATACTGGACTTTTCCCCCACTATTTTCTCACCTTTTGCACTCATTCTTTCTGCTCAAAACAGCCCACATATCCTCTCTAAAATCCTTTGATCATTTAATCATAAAGCTTTGTTTCCAAGTGATCCAAGCTTAATTCCTCAAGTGCAAGAGAAGAATACTTCCATCATCAAGTGAAGAAGTATTACACCTTAGTGTGTATTGCAACCTTGTTGCATTCATATCACATATTTGTAAATCAATTGTATATCTTGTATTTGTGTTAATACTAGAATCTTGGGCGATCTTTCGTAATAAATGAGTTAGATCGTGGTGATCTTACAAGTAGTGTTAGATAGATGTGATAAAAGTTGGTGTGTGAAGTGAAGTCCCTTGAAGTTGTGAAGAGACTTGAAGTTGTAAAGAAGTCATGGTAGAGTTTGTAAAGTCGTGAACAAAGTAGTGAAGTCGAGTTGTATAGATATGTTCTAGCTAAGATTAGAACTCAATTTAGCTTTGTGTCGTATTCGGTGTAAGAAAAAGTTGTGTATGGGTTTCACTCCTCCGTCATAAGAGTATTGTTGAGTTGTTGACATAGTCAAAGAAAAACTCTCGAGTTTTGGTGCTACGGTGAGTGGAAGAAGGGCGACGAGGTGCCTGTGTCGTTTACCGACCATTATAAATCCTTTGTTCTTACTCTTATCTATTGTCTTACATTATTTGTCTTTTATAATTGTTTAGATAAGCATATTGTTTAAATTGTGCAAGTATTGAATTCACATAAAGTCGAATCTAGAATTATTACAAACAACTTAAAACCTTAAATAAAAAAGCGGTAAACTATTCAACTCCCCTTTTAGTTTTCCACAATTAGTATCAGAGCTACGTCAAACAAGATTTTTAAAATAAATTGTATTTTAAAACTTGAATCGATTTATGGAATCGGAGAAATATTTAGAAGGGCAATCACTATTTGAAAGTGATGGATTTATTTATTAGAAAAATAGATTTGAAACTTATGTGAAGTCAAAAGATCTAGATCTTTAGCATATTATTACCAATGATGATTTTCCTCCTATTCAAAATAATCCTGAAACTAAAAACGATGAAATTGTACCTTTTCATAAACAAAACGATGATCTTAAAAAAACTTGCTAAAAATAATGAAGCTAAAATGGTAATTTATAATGTTTTACCATGTAAAGAATATGAAAGAATTTTTATGTGTCAAACCGCAAAAGAAATTTGGGATACTTTGTTAATCACTCATCAAGGTAATAATCAAGTCAAAGCTAACAAAATAGATCTTCTTGTTCAACAATATGAACAATTCATGATTCCGGAAAAGGAATCAATAGATAATGCATTTGCTAAATTTAACACTATTATTACTAGTCTAAAAGCACTTGATGAAAGTTTTTCTAGCAAGAATTGTGTAAGGAAATTTCTTAGGGCATTACATCCTAAATGGCGCGCAAAAGTCACGGCGATTGAAGAATCAAAGAATCTAACAACTCTATCACTTGACGAACTCATTGGAAATTTGAAGGTTTATGAAGAAGTAATTAAGAAAGATTCCGAAACCGTCAAAAGCAAAAAGGAACAAAGTAGATCTATTGCCTTGAAAGCTAGAAAGGAATCTAGTGATGATGATAGCTCAACCTCCGATAGTGAAGATGAAGAATACGCCATGGCCGTAAGAGACTTCAAGAAATTCTTCAAAAGACGAGGACGATTCGTAAGACAACCACATGAAGAGAGAAAATCATTCCAAAGAAATAAAGACGACAAAAATGGCAAAGGCGAAAGAAAATGCTTTAAGTGTGGAGATCCAAATCATCTCGTTGGAGAATGTCCAAAACTATCAAGATATCAAAATCAAAAAGCGTTTGTTGGAGGATCTTGGAGTGATAGCGACGAAGATGAAGAGGAAAAGACAAATGACGAAAAGTGTCTTATGGCTAAAGCTTCCAATGAGGTACTTTCCGAAACCGAATACTTTAGTGATGACCTATCATCACTAGACGAAAATGACTTAGATAGTGAATATAGTAGACTATGTAAATTAGGACTAAAAGTCATGGCTAAAAATAAAACTCTAAAACAAGCTAAAATAGAATTAGAGAATGAAGCACTTGAATTAAAAGATAAATTATCTAGGTTAGAAAAAGGTAAGGAAGTAATTGAAGAATGTAAATTATGTCAAGACCTTAAGCTTGAAAATGAGAAGCTTAGAAAAGAAATATCTAGGCTAAATCAATTTAATGATAGTAGTCACTCACTTAAGAAAATAATAAGTTCTCAAAAAACTTCCGGAGATAAATCCGGGTTAGGTTTTAATTTTACCAAAGGGTCACCTAGCGAAACCAAACAAGTAAAGTTTGTAAAAGCCCAAGAAGTCGAGTCGAAGGAAAAATTGATAGAATCAAACCCAAACTCAAAACCAAAATTTATACTTATAAACAATACTAAAATTCCTATTGCAAGTGATGATGAGGTAAAACGTTTTTACAAACCCTCCTTAAAACCCGGAGTCGGATTTACTAAACCCACAATGAGGTCTAAAACACCTCCTCCGAGAAGAAAAGAAAATTTTCATCCTCGTTCCAAAACACCTCAACCTAGGAGAGACCAAGGTAGACCAAATTACTCTAACACTAATCACACAATGTGGAATCATCCACACCAACCAAGCTTTACTCAATGTGGAAGATGTTCACCGTGCATGTGTTCGAATCAAATGCAAAACATGTTCGGAAACAATAACTTCGGTCCCATGAAACAATGGGGACCAAATGGCTAAATGATCATATCTTCCGAGGTTAATCATCTACAAGCATCATTTGGCTTTCGTCAAACAAATTGAAGAACTCGTATAGGATTTCCATAAATCCTTGTCCTTAAATCTTGCTACCTTGAAGATTTTTAAGTAATTTCTCTTGAATGCTAAGGTACGCATCACTCTCCAATTACGTAAATTATAGATTGGTATATGATATACTTAGTACTAGTGATAGTTAGGGAATATGGTAGTCACTAGAAATGCCATTTATTGGCTATTTTTTAAGAATTTGTTCATTAGGAACCATTCTTTCACATGGATTATTCGTGAACCACTACAAAATGGAAATCTTCTATGGCCACAAACTCACGTAGACGAAGAAAAATGAGTTAGTGGATAATAATTAACATAGAAGTAGGATTAGTTTTGCATCGGAAAAGTCTTAAACCGCTATGGATGAAACAAACTCCCTTCCACCTCGACGCTCGCCTCAACTAAGTCTATCTAAATCGCCTTGTTGAAATCTCATCTCCATTCCAATCTTTCACAATATCTACTCTTTCTCATTTCAAAGCGTATCAATTAGTTTCTTCGTTCGAAGAAATTAATTCATCATGTTCGCAAGAAGTCTAGACACCAAATCATCTTATGAATTGACATCTTGATTATCTCGTCCGAAATAGTCAAAGAAACTTTTTAATTAAACAATGAGTTAATTAAAAAATTTCAATATTCTTTCTCACAAAAAAAAACTAGCCAAAAATCGAAAGAAATTTTTTTCTTTGTGGCGCCCCCCTTAAAATTAAGGGGACCGGTCGTGTAAAAGAGGCGGCCCCCTTAATTAATTAAGGGGACTGCCTATCTGGAAAAACAAACACCCTCTTTTAGACGAATTTTTATACCAAAATATCATTTTCCTTCTTCCCTCCTCTCCTACCCACTGTGACGAAACACCATCACCATTACCACCAAAATCAAAGCTTCAAATCTCCTAATTAACCAAAATTCGCAAAGGGCTTTCACTAACAAATCAATCAACAACACTTCTTGTAAGTTTTTCAACCTTTCTTTTGTTTGATTTCATCTAATTTTGTTCTTAATCAAAATTGGGTGTTTTTAATTATTTTTAGTTTGGTCTAGGAATTCCATAACTACAATGATACCCGTAGTCATAGGAACACTACAACCTTGATAGGATTGAATCAAAACACTTATTGAGTCAAAAAATTTAAGAACTTGTATGCTCATGAACACATAGCCGAATTTTTGCACATATGCATTTTTAAACTTACACATTGTTGATTAATGCCTAAACATGATAAAAATAATCAAGTATTGATTATCCAAACATACATATACATTTTCAAATCAATGAGTAAAATTCTATAAAAATAAAGGAGTGTTTGGTTCGTTCCTTAGAATCAATTTTTAGAGTCGAAATGACCACCACAATAGTTTTGTCACTTGTATAAACACTTAACTAACTTGTATGAGTCATCAAGATATATAATTCATATATATATATATATTGATACATTTTGTGAATGGTATAAAATAAAGGGCGTTTGGTTTAATGCTTTAAAACATGGTTTTTAGTCAAAACAAACACTACTTAAGTTTTGTCAAGTCAAAAATAATAAACTTACAAAATATACACTTAACGTATAGTTTTCGACAAGCTTAGACATATTTTGTATCAATAAGGGAGTGTTTGGGTCATTGTCTTGATGTTGAAATATATAACTAATATATATTCTTTGACATCCTAGATTAAGTCAAAAATAAATTAAGGAACATATTGATCACTTCTTAGGTTTTTACTTTTAAAGTCGAAGTAATCATTGTCCCACATTTGTCACTTTTCAAAACTTTATTTTCTTTATTATATACTTTTTTTCGTAACATTTTATGTTGTTGATAACTTGTTTAGGTGAGAAAATGCCGACAGATACTACGATCGATATATCCCTCACTAAATCCTATATCCCAAAAGTCTACAAAAATTCCCGGCATCTCCCCTACCATTGCCCAATTCTACAAACCTATTGAAAACAGCAACATTCATGAAGGTCGTGTTGTTGATCAAGCCTAATACAAATCCAACAACATCGAGCGTCTCTTTACGAACATTCACTTCAATTGTCTCTTTCAAATCAATGAACCGATTGTTTCAAGATTCATTCTAGACTTCTATAGTCAAGTCACGGTATAAACTAATGAATATGGCTATCTTGTCATCACTTTTATGATTCAACACGAATTCATAACTCTTACTCTGGCTTAATTTGGTCAAATCCTCAAAATTCCATACAAGGGTCAAGCCGTTTTTACAAACGAGTGGGACCTTGCATCTCTTGACTATTCTTAAGAAACCGAGGGACCATATTGCACCCATCTTCCTACTCCCGATGACATTCGTCGACTTATTGAATTGGAAGGTGTCGTGGTAGATCGTACCATTAAAAGTCAAACGGTCTCTCTCAATCCAATGAAATTGTCACCAAAGAATTAAGCCCCGACATGAAGCAATGGGAAGAACTCATTCGAGAGAATGTGTTCGGACTAGGAGGACATCAGGACCATCTTCCCGTTTGTCTTGCTCACATGTTGTATTGTGTTGTTGCCAAAGAACAATACAATCTTGCTTATTTCTTTGTCAAAAGAATCCAATGTGCTAGAGATACTCCAACCACAAATCTTCCATATGGATGTTTCTTACTCGTATTTATTGACACGTCATGGAAACGTATCCTCATTTTGACAATGGCACTTATGACATTGTTGATCGAGTCATGCGTCCTCTTGCCCTAAACAAACTCGATGACCTCGAAGTGATCATGGCAAGGCATGTCATTCTGTATCTTCTTCATCTTCTCATCATCAAGGCACGTCATCTCATCAATCGATGATGATGATGATGATGTCAAAACTTCTCGTGCAAGTACTCCATCTCCTACCACCTACCTTAACTCTCTTGGTCCTCTCAACAACCAAAACTACCAAATGCCTTCTGCTTCCGAACAAACAGATGAAACTCTCTTTGAATGACAAACTACCTTGCTCAACCAAACGCAACAAATGCATAAGGAGATGCATAGAGGGTTCAAGTCATTTTGAAAGGCACTAAAAGGAGTGTTTAGCAAGAAGAAGAAGTAAAGATATAGGAGTGAAGTGAGCTAGATGTCTAAATATAGTTTAAGACAACTTTTAACTTGATTATGTTTATGTTCTTAACAACTTGTGTGGTGATTATCCGATGTATTTGGAAAGACTTATGTGTTGGTTATCTTTAGGTACCTGTTTGCTATGATAGTTTAAACCTTTAGTTGTTTTTAATCAACTACTTATGGTACTTTGGTTTCATGACTTAATATGTTTATTACATGCTATATGATTAAATGTGCTCATACAACTCAATAGGGCTTGTTGCAAATAAACCACCAAAATAGAAATACTCTCACAAAAATTCTGAGAAAAATAGTGTTTCTGTGAAAAATAGAAGCTAACAGAGGGCGGCCCCCTTAATTCATAACGGGTGGCCCCTTATCTTTAAGGGGACCGCCCCCTAATTAAAGGGACCGCCCTAGTGAATCATGGGTAAAACAATATTTTTCCTGCTTTTTGACCCTTTTTTACCTAGTCTCAGCTATCTTTGCCTAGAATGCTCAAACACAATTTGGAACAACCTAAACTAGTTCAAATTCATTCATTTTTCAATCCATTCTCTTCCCATAAATCCCTTCCAAATGATCATCACCAACACATCATCCAACAAATTATACACTAACCACTATAAACATCAGTGGCATCCACTAGAGCTTCCATTTCTAAAACCTCCAAGAGACCAAAAATCAACATCATACCACCAAAACAATTGTTTGTGGATTTAACCAAAGATGACACAAAAACTCCATCACCCAAACTTTAACTCTCATCACCTAGTTCTCATAATGCACCTTCTAAAACACCATCAACCAAAGATACTTCTTCATCCTCAATTGACTACATACCCAAATCACCAACCTCATCAACATCACTTTCACCTAATGGTTACTTAAACCCACCAACATCTCCTCCTCCAAGAGTTTCTCCACCACCTCTAACTCAAGAAAATGCATCAATGGACATCACTCTCACCTTTTCACCAATTACCCCACTTGATGTCCAATTTAATACTCTATCACCTTCACCACCTATTGTTGGTCATCTTATTCCTTGGAACCTTCTTAAGGCACATAGAGATTCATGCTTGTGTTGCATTCACAATCGTACTCTTATATTTGGATTGAGAGATGAACTCTAATATATGTTTTCATATATTGAACACATGCTCTCACAACCACCAACAACCATCATCCCACCACCTCCACCATCTTCACCAAACTAAACACACTCTATGCTTTGGTTTCTCAAATAATTGTTCACCCATTATTTTGCAAGCAAGTCCTATAGAGATCCACTAGTTATAGGACTCTTTGTAGTTTAAATTATTATTTTTATGTATATTAGCATGATATTTATTTTCCTTATGTATGCATGAGTGTGGTTCACACACTATTTTAATTTTAATGGATGATTATTGTTGGTTGCATTCCTATTATGCCATATTTTTCCTTCTTGTTACATGTTAGAAATATTTGTATTTTTCTAACTCATTTTTGTAGCTAAAAAACCATAGCTCGATTCCTTGGTGCCCTCGAACGAGGGGGGACACCCATCAATAGGGAGCATTTATTCCTTCGATTTAACTAGAAATTCTCGACGATGTCATTTTGATTCTACAAAAAGGGGGAGAAATGACATAAAACTCACTAAATACTTGTTTAAAAATAATTTTACATTTAATGAGTTTAAATTTTGTAATCATCAAAAAGGGGGAGATTGTTGATAAAATATAATGCCTAAAAACATTACTAATATTTTTCACATCTTTACGTTTTGATAACCACAAAATATAAAAACGTTCAATGTAAAATTAAACGTAAACAAATAATTAGTAGTAAATTTTCATTTCTAAATTTATATCACTTCAAGGTATGAATAAATAAATGTATAATGCATTTTATGATCAAAGGAAATTTTTATTCAACCTCACACTTTTATAAAATGTTGTAAACATTTTTATAAACATTACAAAACATTTTCTACAATTAAAAGAAATGTTTTATTCAAAATAAACATTTTGAAATTCAAATTTTTGGACCTAAAACGGCTAAAAAAGTTCTAGAAAATCCCCCCTACACAAAAGACAAACTGGGGAGCCCCTAGTCTAGGGCGGCCCCCTTAAATACACGGGCGGCCCCCTTAATTTTAAGGGGACCGCCCATAGACTGACGCTCCTCTAGTTTGTCCTATAAATACTGGACTTTTCCCCACTATTTTCTCACATTTTGCACTCATTCTTTCTGTTCTAAAACAGCCCACACATCTCACTAAAATCCTTTGATCATTTAATCATAAAGCTTTGTTTCCAAGTGATCCAAGCTTAATTCCTTAAGTGCAAGAGAAGAATACTTTCATCATCAAGTGAAGAAGTATTACACCTCAAGTGTATATTGCAATCTTGTTGCATCCATATCACATATTTGTAAATCAATTGTATATCTTGTATTTGTGTGTAGTAGCTAGATCTTGGCTATCTTTATAAGTATAGTTATATCGTGGTGATCTTACCAAGTAGTGTTAGATAGTTGTGATATAAGTAGTGTGGTGAAGTGAAGTCGCAAAGTTGTGAAGAAGTCTTGAAGTCATGAAGAAGTCATGAAGTTGTGAAGTCGTGAACAAGTAGTGAAGTCGTGTTATGATAGATTAGTTCTAGCTAAGATTATAACTCGACATTTAGCTTTGTGTCATAAATCGGTGTAAGCAACGTTGTGTACGAGTTTCTCCGCCATAAAGGAGTTTGTTGACATAATTAATAAAACTCTTGAGTTTGGTGCTCGGGGAGTGGAGTAGAGCGAAGAGTGCTTCGTTGCCGAACCACTATAAATCTTTGCATTGTGGTTTGATTGTTCTTACTCTTATCTCTTGTCTTACATTACTTTCTCATATCATTCTATTGATTGTTTAGATAAGTATATTGTTCATATTGTGCAAGTGTTGAATTCACATAATGTCAAATCTAAAATTATACAAACACCTTAAAACCTAAAATTAAAAAGTGGTAAACTATTCAACCCCCTTCTAGTTTTCCACACAGACCTCAAAGAAAGGAATATGTTCATTTATGTACATTTATCCTCAACAATGGGAAGTTCATACCTTCTCGGTCTTGAGCAAAGTCATATAAATATTCAAAGTTTTTAATGCTCGAGAGAAGCACTAAGGAAATGATAATTAATATGATTCATATAAAATCATTTTCTTGTTAGGCATAATTTTTCAAGATATTTTCAAAAAGAAAATTTCAAATTCTTTCAAAATTATGTGCTCAACAATATCCTACTCCAAGTTTTCAATCTAATATGTTTTCTAGGGGGAGTATAATAATATAGTTCATTCTGCATGCACTCCTATTCTCCAAAGACCTTGGTAGATTCATGTGAATTCTAAAAATTAACTTGTTTTTAATTCACTATATTGTCAAACATTGTCACCATATTATGCAATTTTTGAGGGGGAGAATAGTGATTAATATGTGATCAATACGGATTAATAACGGATACGATCTTTAATCTATAAGTGCGTCCCCAAACCTCGCACATGCAAAACTCTTTCATAATATGGTGCATATGTGTAGGGGGGATTTTTGGTATCTCTGGAAACACTCAATGTGTCTTAAATGATTTCTCAAACACGTTGATTGATTTTTTATCAAATGGTTTTATGGATCTTTATGGCAATACCCCAAAGACCAACCAACTGTTGTTTCTCAAGGAGTTATAAGGTGGTTAAGGTTAGGTATATTCATTTCATGATCCAGCCAGAACCGAAAGGATCTACCCAAGAACACTCCATTAGATAGAGTAGAAGTCCTAGGTATGATTGAAAAAAAGAGTAAAGTGAGAAAAGGAATAGTGTCGACTGAGATAGAGCTAGTACTGGAACAAACCCAACAAGGTACTAGTCATGAAGTATCGATAAGCACTGAAGGGGTTAAAGAATGAAAAAGAATTGTAAGGATAAAGGGTGAAAAGAAAGAAGCCCTCCATACAACCCTAGGCAGAAACTGGGTCAACATATAATCTATCAGTAATCACAAAGATGATTATGATATTGAAGACTGACATCATGGACCCAGTGATGCAATACACAACCCTCCCTAGCCACTCAGAATCTCTCAAAATATTTTTGTTTCATTTCTCATGGAGATCAACACGTTTCTATCGGCTTTCTCATTCCGAGATCGTTGATATTGAAAAGGTGGCAGTCTGCTCCAGCCTCCGTTTACCAAATAACAAATGTGCACTTATAGAGTCTAGAGCCAACGAGATCCATCAAAAATATCACTATGGCATAAATTCCAATATACAAAATGTTGTACATCATTATACAACATCTGGTATCAAAAAGACCTACGCATTATCTGTCACACCCCGCCTAGGCAGAAACACGAGGCGTAACATCATGGATATCATCACAACACAATGGTGTCAACAATAGAGAGAACTAAATGAAATAGATAAACAAATAAGACACAATGTGTCATGACAATACATAACACAAGATAAAAGAGTCTTGCATTACGATAGCAAATTCATACCACAAGGAAACATACTCCAAAAGTCTAAACAATCAAATAACAACCAAGTATTAAACAATTCAAATGACATAAATAAAATCTCTAGGAGAATGACTCCGTATGCAAGCCTATGGTCTCACTAGCCAGTCTTCCTAACTTCAACATCCTCAAGATGGTTACCTGAACATGATGCTTAAAACGTCCACACAAAGGTTGGTGAGAGTCATAGGTTTAAGACACGAAAATCAAAGCTTATAAACAATTACCGTAATTAATGCAAACATAGCAGGACAATTACTGTACTATCATACAAGCTAACATGCAAATGTAACCATAACGAGCATGGGAACGAACGTGTCCCTTGATCCAACAAGTATCAACACTTAGGTAGGAATGTTACCCCCGATTCATTAAAACCATCACTTTACATGGGTAGGAACGTTACCCCCATCCCAATATCATAACAAATGGGTAGGAACGTTACCCCCGATCCAAATACACATAAGCATTTAGCACGTACATACAATAGCCCAGTAAAGTCCATACACTTTCAAAATAAAGACACATAATCATAGTAATTAGAACATTTGAAATCTATTTGCATCATTTCCATCCCAATTTAAAAGCGATGTAAAAAGAAAGACTATGAAACTCACCTGAATACTCAAACGTAGCTTCCAAATCTCAACACGCAACTATACAAATAAATAAACACGGTTACACGCGATAAAGCTAAAAGCTCCAGTCCATGTAACACACATATGATGGAGGTCTAAGGGTTTAGCTAACCATCATGGGTCACCCCGACACCATGTCCAACCTTAACCATCTCATTAACACTTTACACTAGCTACTTATAATTAAATCAAAATTGCAGAATTTTAGTGTCTCTTTACGTACTCAAAACCCTTACTTAATGACCTTCATAATTTATACCAAAAATCATCCATGTTTACTTATGAGTATATTAACTACCTTGGGATTTCCAAGTGTTACTCACATATGTAACTAACTCAAATAAAATCAAACTTCAAAACCGTCCTAATTTGGATCTGATTGCACACCAAAATATATCACTCTAACTACCATACTTAGAGATGCTTTCAGAGGCTAATTTTCACAGGATTATCAATAGACATATGGAACTTAACTACTGTATAAGGGATAAGCTTAATTCTATTTTTAAGTATAAGTTTTACCCTCCTAAACATGACCTAATTCTGACTCGTATTTACTGTTTTAGTAACTTTTAGTATAAAAATTATTTGAATGACTTCCCGACCTTAAAAACCTTTGAGTCCAGATTTTATGGAAAGTAGACTCTTTTGGCTTATTCATAGACTCAAGAAACATATCAATATTCATTTTTATCACCAAGATAATAGTCGTTGAACACGACCCAAAATTCTGCTCAACCCTAAATCCAGTTTTAATGCAAATCTAACCAAACCACAAGCATGCATACACATCTAATTCAATCCTAAGCATACTACAATCATAATATATCATAATCATTCAGTATTTTAATTAAAACCCTAGATCCATCATAATTAAGGTTACATAAATACATTAATTAACTAGGATTAAACACACTTACCTTGATTTTTAGCACCTAAATCAGAACTCTTGAATGCTCTTGGATAAGTTAGCAAAATTCGACTCCTTAGGGTTTTGGGGAGGTAAAATTGTATGGTACACCAAGGTAGGTAGAAAAGAAAATTATGACTAGATTTTTTTATTTAACTTAACCAAATAGAGTCCTAACTTAACTATAACTTAAAACCATTTATTTTTTTTCTTTTAAAATCGGACGCACCCCTTAATAAATATATTTTTATTATTTTTATTTATTTATTAATTATATCATTATCTACATTACCCTAATTTTCTACAAAAACCAAAGCTAATTTGAGTAAACCTTTTTACATAAACGCTACTTACTAAACTTTCTAAAAAATAACTTTTCATTTTCTATTTCACTTTCTATTTATGGAAAGTTTACTGCAAACTTCTATATTTCACTCACATGCTTCCTTTCCAATAACTTACACTTCTCATAAACGCTTAACTCTTAAAAACCAAGAATTGACGTAGCAATGCATGCAACACGTCTTTCATTTCCATTATCACCACACGTGAACAAATGGTATACTTAACACCAAACTCATATGCACACAAAATAAGATAATCATTAACTTTTAAAATGACATCATGCACATACGTAAACCACTTCAACCTACATAATGAACACATAGCATGCAAGAAACATACAAAATAGACACTTAGCCATTTCTAAAGGTATAAACTAACCTACTCAAATCATGGTTGTCACAGATATGGTGTCACTTTATAAACATTTTTAGGGTTATTTAACCCCCTAAATCATGTAAATATGCACAGATTATGTTATTAATCATTTGTTTTTGTGTTTTTAGCATTTGGATGGATTTTGGAGGAAATACATGTGACTTGGGCTTATTTGGAGAAGAAACGGATAAGACTATGACTCTATACCAAATCTCTTGAAGAAATACGCATTCAGACGGTGGAGACGGCGCCGCGATTGTTGGCGACGGCGTTAGATCATATAAGAGACAGCGTCAGGAAATTCTAGATGGTGTTTGAAAGTAGCCACCTCAAAAGAAACCCTAGAAGTTTCATCGAAGCGACGGCGTCAGAAATGTTGCGACGCCGTCGCGACCTATTTTCCTATATATACAAACGCGTTTTAAGGTTTTTAGTGTGTAACTTTTAGGAGATGAACCCTAACTTTAATAGTTCGAGTGTAGCACCTTTTAGGCCGTTTTTAAGGTATCAAAACCCTATTGTATTAGCCTTGAATCCATGGTTTAATCAAGTGAAGTTCATTTATCCCTAATCACTTAATATGTCTATGTGTTTTGTGATTGATTCTTGTTCTTCTCCTTTATTTAACATGTTAGGCTAGATCCTTTAGTATTTACTTATGACTGCATGAAACTTAGTTTATAGATCCTTTTAATGTTGCTTTTTATGATGGATGTGCGTGTTAGGATTTAGAAAACTAGCCATAAGATATTAAATTAGCATAGACGTCTAGGGAAACACGAGTGTGTAAAAAGGATACCATCGGTAACAGTATTCATACTACCTTACCCTTAATATGATTGATCCCTCTTAATTATTTTAAATGCATGTAATATACTCTTAGGGGCTGATGTGTTTCAAAAGCTTTAAATTTATAAGACTGAAAATACCACTTTATCATATGGAAACACACGTGTAAAAGTATAACCCACGTATGTAGTATAATCTTTTTAGGTAAGAACAGGTCGTCCATAAGGATTTGCGTAGTGTTCGAATAATCAGATGAAAAATAAACTTTAACAAACTTAAAATAAACTGAACTGAATTCAATAATGAGAAAGATGACTACTCGAATAATTTCATATAACTCATAGGCAATGGTGATAATTACGATCTTAAACTTAGGACTTTAATTTATAAAAATGCTTTCTCATTAAAACATTGTTTTCACATAACTTGTTTAACTTCAGACTTATATTTAGTTAACTTGATCAAATGTGTCACTCAAATAATCCAGTTACTATTATATCGAATCTATTTTGTTTATCAAATAACATAGGTGAATTTCTCGTCACAAATGATAAAGATCATAGACAAATCTTTAAAACTATATAATTCAAAACAAGTCTTTCAACCTATACCGGTGTGAGTATATAATCAAAGTTGACAAACAAAGTTTATAAGATTAGACACGATATGATTTTAACATAAGCTTAAGATTAAGAAGATAGTAATTATACCAAACACTTATTCATTATATTATTTTCACCGTGTAGTCATGAGAGATTTAGCCTCTCATGGCTATGAAGTTCATAACAAAATTAAGTAAAATAACAAGAAACATACTATATTCGGGTAAGAATATGGATTAACTCTACCCAAAACAAGTATGGAATCATAGTACAACCTTTATTTTACTAAAAATATGATGATGTTCTTCTTCGTTCCTCATGGTTTGATCTTCAATCTTCAGAATATTATGGTGTTTATGAAGGGGGTGAGAGAAATGGAGTGAAAGAATGATAGGAATGAAGTGAGGAATGAGTTTGAGATATTGAAAAGTGTGTGAAATTCATCTCTATTTCTAGGTTGAATTTGGGTGAGAAGTACGGCACACAAGGAATATTGTGCGGCGTACTTTGGTTAACTCGGTGGGAATGTCATTTATGCTGCTAGGATCTGCGGCACACAAAGAAAATTATGCAGCGTACTTGGTGCGTTAATGCAGACTTCATTTAAATATCTTTAATTCTTGGACTTGGTAGGAAGTGCGGCGCACAAGGGAAATGTGCGACGTACTTTGGGTCTTTTTCATCTTTGGCCCTTTCTTTTCTTTTCTTCTATTTTTCTTTTTAGTCACTGTAATCACTTAAACTTTGTTCTTTTTGAACTCGGGATATCTTCAAGTAAACTTGCACATAATTCATGCTATTAAATATCGAAAGTTCATGATAAATGATAAAATATATATAAATAACATCGCCAAAAGCATATATAATTAAGGCGTTATCAAATCCCTCCACACTTAGCTGTTGCTTGCCCTCAAGCAATTAAAGCGAGAAAAACAAGACCAGTTATCATGACGTGGAGAAAATTTGGATTTCACAAGTTTTTACTGGTTTAGATAACTTTTCAAGCGTAGACACTTGACAGAGCACCTCACAAGGGAATGTGTTTAATTTTTAATTCACTCGAGCCACTCAGATAGGGTTTATAATTGTGTATCCACTCAGATGCGTATACATAATCTAGATAGCTACCATAGGCTTGTACTAGACACATAAACATGACCGATGGGGCGTGAGCACCAGAAAAAATCTCAAAGGGGCAGAACATGATACTGATGATGGTGAATAGCATACACTGATCTCTTGTGCCAAAACTTAAGCCTTGAACTTTAAGCTTTTATTCTTTTTTTTATACCACATGATAACTAGGCTGACAAAAAACTTCTTTCTTTTAACTTTGATTTCTTCAGCAGAAAAGCACTCAAAGGGAGTACTGCAGATACATGAGCTTACTGAATTCATAACATCTCATAACATACGATTTTGTCTAGAAATTAATCTCACTGCGGTCTAGTAAATGATGATCAAGCACAAGTTCTAGAGCTACTAAATTATCGGCTCACTCATATAATTTTCAACTAATACCATTGCTCCAGAAAAGGCGACAAATTACAAATACACAGCCGTAACAACGGATGAGACACTTGCAATTGCATTCAAACCTTAACTCGAACAACCTAAAGGCATCAATTATCTTATGTACCAAACGTGGGTACCCGAATATTTTTAAGGCTTAAACTCTTAATTTAGTGGACTGGTTTTGTGCTAGTTATAGTGTCAATCCGGTTGGACTTGCCTTACTAAGAGCATATTTTATATTTAAAAGAAAAGTAAATATATATTTTTTAGAGATTTTCATAATATCTGTTAAAAGAATTTTGGCAGGGCAAACATAGAGGGATATGATTAATTTTTCTTATGTGGCTCCCATCCACACTTAAGTTGAACATTGTCCTCAATGTGATAACTGATAAACTAGAAAATAGGGAAAATTAAAGGAAAATGGTACTTCCCAGGGATAGAGAAATGTAGCTACGAGAGAGCTATCTTTGAGCACACGCTATAATTTTCCAGGCTTAAGCTATATTACCTATAAAAGAAAACATACAAAAGCGCAAAAAAAGTTTTTTTTTGTTATTTAAAAAAATCAAAAATAGAGTAGATGAGTGGAGTTGTATAGAGGAGGAACTCCTCCACACTTAAATAAAGTACGTGTTGCCTCTCGAGAAGCGCTTAATTTTTTAAGAGAGTCGTTAGCTAGACTCCTGCTTCTGGAGTTTATTCTTTTGGAAAGAAGGGAATGACTGCTTCCTATTGGTCATTATAATCTTCTTCTTCATGATATAGCTTCAGTCTGTGGCCGTAAATAATGAATGTTTTTCCATCTTTTCCATACAGTTCAACATATCCGGATGGATATTGGTGTTTTACTATGTATGGTCCTACCCAGCGAGATATGAGTTTTGGCTATTTGAATTTATATTTTGAGTGAAAAAGCAACACTTTGTTTCCATGTTTGAATTATTTTCTCATTTTGAGTTTCTTGTCATGCAAAACTTTGGTTCTTGCCTTATATAAAGAGAGTTTTCATAGGCTTGATGTCTGAATTCATCTAACTCGTACAATTGAAACATTTGTTTCTCACCAGCAGCGATGAGATCTGGGTTACACTTCTTCAGGGCCCAGTATGCACGGTGTTTAATTTCAAATGGCAGGGGGTAGTTCTTACTGTATACAAGTTTGTATGGTGTTGTATCGGTTGGTGTCTTGTAAGCAGTACGAAAAGCCTACATAGCATCATCAAGTTTTCTTAACCAGATAGCAGGATTATGTTTAACAGTTTTTTCAAGAATTCTTTTAAGAGCTATGTTTGTGTTCTCAACTTGACCACTTGTTTGAGGGAGGTATGATGTAGAGAATCGGTGGTTAACTCCTTATCTTTTGATGGTTTTTTTCCATTATCTTGTTGCAGAAATAAGTTCCTCGGTCGCTTGTAAGAGCTCTGGCCATTCTGAAATGGCAGAATAGTTTCTTTAGAAAAGTAATAACAACTCTGGCTTCATTTGTTTGAAGAGCTTGTGCTTTGGCCTATTTAGATACATAGTTAACAGCTACTAAGATGTATTCAAATTTGTATGATTTCGAAAAGGGTCCCATGAAATCGGTACCCCATATTTCGAAAATTTCGCATACTTGAATGTTGTTTAAGGCATCTCATCATGTTTTGAAATATTTCATGTCTTTTGACATGCTTTACAAAGGCGAACTTGAGTATGAGCTTCTTTGATGATAGTTGGCCAGTAAAAACTTGAGTCTAAAACTTTTTTTTACTGTTGTATTTGATCCATAATGTCTATCGGTGGGTCCGTGGTTACATTGATCTAAAATTGTTTGGGTTTCTAGTCCAAAGATACAGCATCTGATCATACCGTTAGAACATACTTTGAAGAGGTAGGGCTCCTCCTAGAAATAGTGTTTGAGGTCAGAGAAAAACTTCTTCTTTTGCTGGTACGTCATTCCTATAGGTATGATATCACTTACCAAATAGTTTGCAAAGTATGCGAACCATGGTTCGTCTTTAGTGTCTATTTCCATTAGAGTTTCTCCAGGAAAGTTATCGGTGACTTCATTGTCATTACTTGTTTCATCATTTTCAATCCAAGATAAATGGTCCGCGGCAACATTTTCTATACCTTTTTTGTCTTTAATTTCGATATCAAATTCTTGTAAGAGCAGTATCCAATAAATAAGACACGGTTTAGCATCTTGCTTTTTAAATAGGTGCCTAAGAGCTGAGTGATCAGTGTGCACGATCGTCTTTGATAATCCAAATAGGACCAAAATTTTTCAAATGCAAAGATTATAGCCATGAGTTCTTTTTTTTGTAAATATATAGTTCTGTTGAGCTGCATTGAGAGTTTTGCTTGCAAAGTAGATTGGGTGAAAGTTTTTACCATCTTTTTGACCTATGATTGCTCCAACTATGAAATCACTTGCATAACACATGAGTTTGAACAGAAGATTCCAGTTTGGACTTACGATCACAGGAGCACATGTGAGTTTTTCTTTTAATAACTTGAATGCATTATGACATTCGTCATTGAATTCGAATGGAGTATCTTTTTCAAGAAACTTGGTGATAGGACAAGCGATTTTTGAGAAATCTTTAATGAATCTCCGATAGAAACCTGTATGTCTTAGAAAACTTCTAATACCTTTGATATTAGTGGGGGGTGGAAGTTTGGAGATTACGTCGATCTTTGCTTTGTCGACTTTAAGGCCTACTTTGGATACCTTGTGTCCAAGCACAATTCCTTCTTTTACCATGAAGTGACATTTTTCCCAGTTAAGGACAAGATGTGCATCTTTGCAACATTGAAGCATCCTATCTAGATTGTTTAGACAGTTATCGAAAGAGTTTCCAAAGATAGAGAAATCATTCATGAATACTTTGACGAATTCTTTGATCATGTCATGAAAGATAGCCAACATGCACCTTTGGAAAGTAGCTGGAGCATTACATAAACTGAAAGGCATTCTTCTATAAGCGTATGTGCCAAATAGACATGTGAACGTTGTTTTTTCTTGGTCCATATCCAGAAAAACCATCGAGGAAACATAACTAATTATTTCCTACAAGTATTTCTAACATTTGATCCATGAATGGTCAAGGGAAATGGTCCTTCGCAGTTGCTTCATTGAGTTTACGATAATTTATGCATACTCGTCAGCCTGTAACAGTTCTTGTTGGAATAAGTTCATCTCTTTCATTGGTAACAACTGTTATACTACCTTTCTTTGGTACACAGTGAATGGGGCTTACCTAAGGGCTATCGGCGATTGGATAAATAATACCTGTATCGAGCAGTTTTACTATTTCTTTTTTCACAACTTCTTCCATGTTTGGGTTTAATCGTCTTTGTTTTTGCACAACTAGTTTTTTGTCTTCTAAGAGTTAAATTTTATGTTTACAGAAAGATGGACAGATTTCAGGAATGTCTGTGGTTTTCCAAGCAAAGACTTGCTTGTGTTTTTTATGAACGTAAACTAAGTTTTTTTTGTTTTGTTTAGAGAGTTGAGATGATATGATCACCGGAAGAAAAGAGGGTTCTTCCAAGAATGCATATTCCAAGTTATCAGGAAGAGGTTTGAGTTCAAGATTCGTAGGAAGTTCTTCGAGAGATGTTTTGATCTTGTAATCGGTGTTAAATGTGATTTTTTCAAATGGTGGTTCTTCGGTGTCAGATTCAGATTCAGAGTTTTCATCGGCAGTCATTGCCATAAACTCATGGAATTCAGCAAAGAGTTTTTCTTTAAGGATGGTCCCTTGATGGAATTGAAGATTTCACTACATTCGTTGAGGAGAGCATCGAAATCTTCTGCCAAGATTTCATTGATGACATCAATACAGATACATGTATCGTCATTTGAGTAAGAATGTTTCATCGCAGAATCAATATTAAAGATCATTCATTCAGTCCCAACTCCGAGATTGAGTTGCTTCTGTTTAACTTGAATTACTACATCGGCAGTGTTAAGAAAAGGTCTTCCTAAGATAAGGGGAACTTTACTGTCTTCTTCCATTTCAAGAATAACGAAATCAGCAGGAAATGTGAATTTACCAAACTCAACGAGCATATTTTCAGCTATTCCACAGGATATTAGAACAATTGGTTGGCTAATCTTACGCTCATTGTAGTAGGTTTGAGAGTTTCGAGAGATAACTTTACGTATAAGGAATACAAAATTAGATTTATGCTAGTACGAAGGTTGGCTAAAGCATTACATAAGAAACCTTTGTTGAAGTTACATGGGATGAGAAAACTTCGAGGGTCTCCAAGTTTTGGTGGAACTTTGTTTTGAAGTATGGCAGAACTTTCATCGCTCAGGAAAGCGGCTAAAATTTGTTAAATTTTTTGTTTGTAACTAACGAGTTCCTTGAGAAATTTGCCATAGTTGGGCATTCCGGCTAAAATGTCGACAAGAGGTACGTTGATTCGAACGGCTTGAATCATGTCGAGGAATTTTCCATATTGAGCTTCCATTTTCTCTTTTTTCTGAGGCGTTGAGGATATGGGATTTTTGGTTTGTATTGTTTGGGTATCGGTGTTTCTTTGTCTGGTTTTGGTTCTTTAGGCTTGGGTTAAGGTATAGGTTCTTCATCTTCATCATCGCTATCGAAGTTGATAGAAGTTTCAGAATCGTTAGGCTGATCATTTGGATTAACTGGTGGGTCATAGGTTTTACCACTTTATGTAAATACGATATTTACATGTTCGTTTCGAGCTTGTGGCGGTTGATAAGGTTTAGATGAGCTACCTTTTGGGTTAGGTTGAGTGTTACTGATAAGAGATCCAGAAGGTCGACCAGATTGCTTGTCAGCAAATTTATCGAATTTGTCTTCGAGATTCTGGATTGATGCTTGATAATTTTTGGTTGTTGTTTTGAGTTTGCTTTTGAGATCCATAAAAGTATCTTTGACAAAAGAATTGGTTGAGTATTGAGCTTTTATGAAATCGCTTAGTTGTTTTTGAAGGTCAGGTTTATCATCAAAGTGAGATTGATAGTTGTCTCGATTGTAATCGTTTCTCCCGCTTGAACGCCAATTATCGCAGTTTGAATCACGGTAATCATTGTAAAAACGAGTACGATGGAAGGTTTGCATGAATTTTCATTCTTCTTCACGAGACATGGGTATGTCATCATCGTTATGATCAGGATTTGGTTGTTTTGAACTAGATTAAAGTTTTTTATATTGAGCATCCATTTTCATGGTCATGGCATCCATTCAAACTATAATTTTGTCAGTGTCAGAATTACTGCTACCTTCATCGGCGAAAGCAACAGTTTTTTAAGAGATGGTTTTGTTTTTTGATTTTTAGCCCACTAAGTTGATAAGCTTGATTTGGTGTTTTATAGAGGAAAATACCACCGTATGCGGCATTTAGAACTTCTTGGGTAGTTTCGTTAAGACCGTGGTAAAAGATTTTTATGATGTTGCCTTTGGACAAGTTGTGACCATGGCAGATTCTGAGCATTTCTTTCATACGTATCCAAGCATCGGTTAGAGATTCGTTTTCATGTTGGGAAAAGGCTCGAATTTCTCCGAGGAGTCGATCGAAAAGAGTTGGGGGGAAAGAATCGGTTAATGAAAGCTGTTTGAAGTTCATCCCATGTTTTGATAGTTCCTTCGTTTAGTTCATCCAACCATATTTTTGCTTCTCCAGTAAGTAATAGGGGGAAACATCATCAGGCAGGCGGCTTCATTCTCGGTGTCTCTATATTTAAACATATCAAATATTCCGAGGAATTCATGAATGTGTTTGTGAGGATCAGTTTTGATTCTACCATCGACTTGGTTTCCTTTGACAAGAGTCTAGTGGTTACCTTTAATGGCAAATTTGTTTGTGGTTTTAGGAATAGTAATTGCAAAACCGGGAGTCAGAGCGACAACACGGTCAGCATCCCACATGGGTTCATCATCCATGGGATTGTAATTTCGAAGAGTATCAAGAAAGTGACGGAAGTAATTGATTCGAGAATTAGCGCGTAGACAACTCTCGGTTGTTGAGGTGGATTGTTTCTTTGTTCGAATGGAACTCTTCTGTTTCGTCGATGAAGTCTTCGATTTAGAGTACATTCAGGTTCAGGCAATGGTTCAACAAGTTCAGAGTTAAAAACACGCGTATGTATCCAAAGGAGAATTTGTTTGGGTCAGTTTACCAGAAAACTGTACGGCGATTTTTTGAAAAAGAGGGAATGTTAAAAATTATTTTAAAAGTTTGATTACGAAACAACTTTGAAATCCTCGGTAGCGGCGCCAAAAACTTTCGATGTGTTTCAAAAGCTTTAAATTTATAAGACTGAAAATACCGCTTTATTATATGGAAACATATGGGTAAAAGTATAACCCACGTATGTAGTGTAGTCTTTTTAGGTAAGCACAGGTCGTCCACAGAGATTTGCGTAGTGTTTGAATAATCAGATGAAAAATAAACTTTAACAAACTTAAAATAAACTGAACTGAATTCAATAATGAGAAAGATGACTACTCGAATAATTTCATATAACTCAAAAGCAATGGTGATAGTTACGATCTTAAACTTAGGACTTTAATTTATAAAAAGGTTTTCTCGTCAGAAAATGTTTTCACAAATTAACTTGTTTAACTTAAGACTTATATTTAGCTAACTCGATCAAAGTGTCACTCAAATAATCCAGTTACTATTATATCAATTCTATTTTGTTTATCAAATAACATAGGTGGATTTCTCGTCACAAATGATATGGATCATAGACAAATCTTTAAAACTATATAATTCACAACGAGTCTTTCGACCTATACCAGTGTGACTATATAATCAAAGTTGACAAACAAAGTTTAAAAGATTGAACACGATAGGATTTTAACATAAGCTTAAGATTAACAAGATCGTAACTATACCAAACGCTTATTCATTATATTATTTTCACCGAGTAGTCATGAGAGATTTAGCCTCTCATAGCTATGAAGTTCATAACAAAATTAAGTAAAATAACAAGAAACATACTATATCCGGGTAAGAATATGGATTAACCCTACCCAAAACAAGTATGGAATCATAGTACAACTTTTATCTTACTAAAACTATGATGATGTTCTTCTTCGTTCCTCGTGGTTTGATCTTTAATCTTTAGAATATTGTGGTGTTTATGATGGGGATGAGAGAAATGGAGTGAATGAATGATAGGAATAAAGTGAGGAATAAGTTTGAGATATTGAAAAGTGTGTGAAATTAGTCTCTATTTATAGGCTGAATTTGGGAGAAAAGTGCGGCGCACAAGGAATATTATGCGGTGTACTTTGGTTAAGTCGGTGGGAATTTCATTAATGCTGCTAGAATGTGCGACACATAAAGGAAATTATGCGGCGTACTTGGTAAGTTAATGTAGACTTTATTTAATTATCTTTAATTCTTGGACTTGGTAGGAAGTTCGACGCCCAAGGGACATGTGCGGTTTACTTTGGGTCTTTTTCAGCTTTGGCCTTTTCTTTTCTTCTATTTTGCTTTTCAGTCACTGTAAACACTTGAACTTTGTTCCTTTTGAGCTCGAATATCTTCATGTGAACCTGCACATAATTCATGCTATTAAGTATCGAAAGTTAACGCCGCCAAAAGCATGTATAATTAAGGCATTATCAGGGGCCTTGTAACAGTCTTCATACTATCTTACTTGTGCGTTACCTCAACAGAATATTACGTAGACGGCGTTTTCGTGTAATTCGTTCATGACTTAGGAAAACCTTACACATGCCATCACAAGTGTGAAAAAGCAACAAAATTAGGAGAAGCAAACTGAGAAGTAGTGCATGATTAAGTAAATATGTTTGTTTATCATATAGTTATCACCATAGTTGTTTCGATTTATATTTAGTTCAATTAGCTAAAACCAAAACCAATCTCTCAAACAAGAAATTTACTTGCGTTCATAAAATATAAATTTTCAAAAATAATCTTCTCTCACCCTTTAGACCTCTGTTGTATTTTGTTCGAGCCTTCCTAATCTATTCCCCTAGAGAATGATAACAACCCTCGAGTCTTGCCTTACTACACTACAACGGTTAGGTGCTCTGCCTAGGGAGTTGTAAAACTTCTTTTTGAAGTCTAACTACGACCGCATCAATAATCCTCCTAGGCAAAATACGTAATAGCTGCAGTGTAGTATATGCAAGACTCGGGGGATTGATCGTTCTCTAGGGGAATAGTGAGGTAGGTTCGAATTGTATGTTGCTAAGATCTAAGGATGGAGAGAAGAGTATGTTTTTGTTTTTATATTTTTTTAGAAACCAAGTAAAATCAATATGTTAAGAAACATGGTTTTAAACTAATCTAAACTATACCCAATTATGCAAGATAAGTAAATTGGAAAGAACTCGAATAGGTAAACAAACGTGCTCACTTAATCTTGCACTACTCCCTAGTTGATCCTTCTAACTTATTGCCTTATCACCCTCGTTAGTATAATGTGTAAGTATTCCCCCTTTTCAATTACGAGTTGGTTAAAACGCGTCTACGTGACCATCTAACTAAGGGCTCCTGGAACACACATCGCTCACCTAAATACTCAAATAGTTATGCTCCAAAATGTGAGGGTTTTACTTAATCTAATCACGTTTCACTAGACGTCTATGCTAATGTAATATCTTATTTTCTAATACCTAACGTGCACACTACTAACAAGAAGCGATAAATTAAAGTTCACAACTAGTTTTCATGCAATTATAAGCAAACACAATTAGATTTAGCCTAACATGTTAACAAGAAGAGAAGAAAAGCAATTAATCATCAAACACATAGATATATTTGACATTAAAGATTAAATTACTTAACTTCAAACAAACATGAGAGTATGTAAGTACAAAGGGCATAAAAAGGCCTAAAATTCGTCTGTAGTAGCTGCACTAAAGCTCTCCCAAGCTCCACATACAAAATATGATGTTTGTATTTATAGGAAATAGCTTGTGACGACGTCACTAGGGTTTTGTGACGCCGTCACCCCGTCGATTTTAACTTAGGGTTTTTCCACCATCTTGATCTTCTGACGCCGTCACCTTATAGTCGTGACTCCTTCTACGCCGTCACCATAAAGTCCCCGTGACGTCCGTCATGAGCATTTGGTGAAGAGGCCTTCTCCCACACAACTGAATCGTCCCAATTGTACTCAAAAAAAAAACCATCTTTCCGCGCGGGCACTTTGTGGTTGACCTACTGTCAGATGGGTGTATCGCAAAGAAAGCAGAAAAGTTTGATAGTTTTTTTGTGTTATGTTTATTTTTTTGGCCTTTTTTTCATGCGAATTCGAGCCTATGTCCACGTTAATCCCGATTCTAAAAGTGCTTTCCCTAATGCTATTTATCCAACAAAAAGAAAGGATTTAGGTTGCAAAAAAGAGATCATATTGTGCATAATATTTTGGAGGTTAAAAAAAAAATTAAAAATAAATAATAAAAAAATGGCCTTGTAAAATGTAAAAAATGACTATCCATAACTATAATCTTTCTGGGCACTTCTGGTGACCACGTCAGGATGGTGGTCGCAAAGCTGAAAAGTTGTGTTTTTGCCTTGTTTCTTGGCGAATCAAGCCCAAGTCACGTGTATTCCATTCAAGTGCTTTCCAAATGCTAATTACACAAAAAGAAAGGATTTAGTGCAATAATAAAGCATATTTGCATAATATTGGAGGTTAAATGACCTTGTAAAATGTATAAAATGACATCTTATCAAATAATAATAATAATAATAATAAAAGTGGGCCCAGATTGTATCTCGGCTACCCACTAATTTTTTTGTAAATCCGATGATTTTCTAATAAAGGTGATGTTTATAATAATAATAATAATAATAATAATAATAATAATAATAATAACTACTTATAGTTGTGTTTTGTGTTATCGGTTAGGTATCTCCTTATTCTCTATTTTGAAGCCTTGTTCAGCTTGCTCAAGGGTTGTTACTACGGATATTTATGGAGATTATGATGTATCGTATGCTGGTATTATTGGTATTAACCATCGTCATAATGTTGTGCGCGATACCCTTGTTGACATCTGTTACCGTTTAGAGATTTCAGCTAGTAAGGAATTTGTTATTAGGCTGGATGGGGGTGTGACAAGCCATTACATCCAGCAGATATGTTACATTACTCGTGGGATGGAGGTCTTGATGTGTGTGTGGATCTGACTAGATCTTCGCCTTTGACGCAAACCGGGATGGCAGATTTCGTGTTTGGTCGTGTGATAATTGATGTTGCTCAATGTAAACGTGTTAAGTATATGACTAAGTGTGTGCCTATTGGATATGGGTTTCTTCCTTTTTCTTTCTCTTCTTTGGAGGAATGAGAGGATGACACGGTTACTTTGCTGAAGCGGATCCAGAAGTTCTCCATGACTCAGGACATTGGGGCATGTAGTGTTGTCCATATATTTAATAGGATCAGTTTCACTATATATAAAGTAGTGAGGGCCTAGATAGTATCTTGCTTTCTCTCTGATTTGTTGTAATCTTTTGATTTTATGAATAATGTGATTTATAAATAATAATAATAATAATAATAATAATAATAACACAAAACTTTTAGATTGTTTCAAATCGCGTGTACTAGGGTTGAGCAGAAAAACCGAAACAATCAAAACAAAACCGAAAATTGAAAAAATCGAACCAAAACAACCGACTAAAACTAGAAACAGATGGTTGGATTTTTACTTTTTCAAAAACCAAAAAATTCGTTCGGTATCATAAAAACCGAATTGAACCGGTTTTATTACATAATAATAAATAATTAATATAATATAAATTAATAACTAAATAAATCAAGTTTATAAATTCATATTCATTTTGTGAGTGAATTATAATATATTTATCTTAACATTTATATTCGTGTTCGTCGTGTACGTGTGTTTACTTGAGAATATATCAATACATATATGACAATGACCATACTATGTGTGTGTTGACTTGCATGTGTGTCTCATTTGCATGTGTGCAATTGTAGAAATTTGAAATAAACATTATTCGGCTCAGACTGACAAAAAAAGTAAAGAAGAGTAACCAAATTTCTACGTAAAACAAGTTTGTTGGTAGCCACACTCAAATATAAACGGCTAAAAGCTGAAAAAACTAAAAACTGAACTGAAACCGCTAATAAACCGAAAAACCAAATCGCCAAAAATGAAACGTTTTGATTTTGGGTTTTAAAAAAACCGAATATTTCGGTTCGGTTTCGGTTTCGGTTTTAGTCAAAAACCGACCCAAAACGAATCGTGCACACCTTAACGTGTAAAATATAAGCCCATATCGTAATTCTTCACTAAAATTTCTTTCTTGAGGCAGATATAAACTAACAAGTCAACAACAATGCCCATAAGTAACTTCCATCTTTAGCACTTACTCATGCAGGGTCAGATGTACAGTATATATTACGTAGTTTTTTCCCTTTTTCTTTTTAAGTGCCTTTAATGTTTGGCCAATAAAAATCAGATGGTAATGTGCTAATGTTAATTTTTTATTGGGCTTTTGTTTTAAAGTGCCCTCTACCTATAAATCAAATTGCCCCAAATTGCCCCTAATACTCACGCTTAAGGCCAACATTACTTAAGGCCAACATTATAAAGGCCTTATAATTCTTAAATATATCTTCATCTTTGTCTAATTACACATTATTGGTATTTTTTTTTGCAGCACGCATTATTGGTATTGGTGATACGGTTCACCAACACATAAGTTTGGGATTTTGTAGAAAAATATGTTTTGATCAATTTATTAAATACAAATCTTAATTTGATTAACAAAATACAAGAACTGATCTCAATCAGTTATAGCAAACAAAACCAAATCCACCACTGCTACTCAGTTGTAGAGAAATTATCTAATTGATAATTGTTCTATTACAATAATCAGAAACAAGAAACAAGATCAAAATGATCTTATAAGATATTAGGGTTACAATATTTGAGAGAGAGATTCGAAAGAGACGAAAGACAGAGTTATCAAACTCAGCTCTGTCAAAGGGGCTTTTATAGACCTTTGACGCAAAGATGGGAATCCAGGTAATGGCAGGAACACCCCTCTAACTAAGCAACAATCTCCAAACAACACATGAACATGAAACAAGCTATAACACAAGAATGGGAAATGACAATATTAGTCCCTCAAGTTTATTTACCACGATTTGAGACTATTATTTCAACATCCCCCCTTAGTCTTATCCTGGTAAACATAAGTTTTTCAACCATCACTCTATGTTGTAATGTATCCAACCCCTTAGTCAAGATGTCTACAATTTGATTTGCATAATCAACTTTAACAGTTTTAACAACACTACTTAAAAAAAATTCTCTTACAAAATGTAAATCAATTTCTAAGTGTTTTGTTCTTTCATGAAAAATAGGATTGGCAGCTATCTTAATAGTTGAATTACTATCACACTAAAGTGAAATAGGCAAAAAATTATTAAAGTTCAAATATTTTAAGATTTTTAAAATTCAAATTACTTCACTAGTAACTAAAGCAAACGCTTTATACTCTGCTTTAGTTGAGGACTTAGAGAGAGTATTTTGTTTCTTGCTTTTCCAAGAAACAAGAGATCCATTCAAAAAACATAATATCCAATCACTGATTTTCTAGTGACAATATATTTGCCCAATCAGCATCTGAAAAAGCCTTTAGACTCATACCATAATTCTTGACAATATGAATACCTAATCCAGGACAACCTTTAAGAAATCTTAATATCTTAAAAGCAATCTTAAGATGAGATTTCTAGGGAGAATGCATAAATTGACTCAAACAATGAACAACATAAGAGATATCAGGTCTAGTATTAGTCAAGTAAATCAATTTTCCTATTAACTTCTGATAATCAGTAATGTTATCAAGAATAGGATCATCATCAGTAGCCTCATTAGAAATAGTAAGTTTAGACATCAAAAGAATTTTAGCAGGTTTACATGCAAGCATACCATACTCAGATAACAAATTAAGCACATATTTTCTTTGGTTAAGACATATACCTTTATCTGTATCAATAACCTCAATACCAAAAAAATATGTTAGCTTCCCTAAGTCTTTCATCATGAATTTAGACTTAAGAAAAATTTTAAACTTATCAGTTTTAGAGATACTATTACCAGTAATAATAATATTATCCACATAAACAAGCAAAGCAAGAAAAACACCTTTATCAGACTTAGTATACAATGAATAATCATATTTACTTTGACTAAAATATATATATACACATACACACACACAATAGTTAGATTTACTTTGACTAAAACCATTTTCAATGAGAGCAAAAGACAATTTAGCATTCCACTGTCTAGGAGCTTGTTTCAAACCATATAAAGACTTTTTAAGTCTGCACACTTTATTATAAAAACAAAAATATCCTTCTGGTGGTTGCATATACACGTTACAACTAGATTACCATATAAGAAAGCATTATTCACATCTAGTTGAAACACATTCCATGAATTAGACACATCAATATTCAACAAGCATCTAACAGTAACCATTTTAACAATAGGAGAAAATGTCTCCTCATAATCAATCCTTTCTTTTTGACCAAACCTGTGAGCAACAAGCCTAGCCTTATATCTATCAATCTTACCACTAGACTTATATTTAATTTTAAAAATCCATTTACTTCGTATGGCCTTTCCGGCCTTAGGTAAATCAATAATATCCCAAGTATCATTCCTAAGTAAAGCATCCATTTCATTATTCATAGCATCAGTTCAGTGAGAGAATTTAGAAGCTTCAAAGAAAGATTTTGGCTCATGGTTTTTATTTAACTGAGTAACAAAATAATAATTTTCAGAATTAAGTTTTGAATAACCAACATATTTTTCAAGCCCATATTTAACATTTGAATCAACAATAAAATCATTATAGTTTCTGGGAAAACACTTTGTCTTTAAGACCTTTTTAAAATTTGAGTACCCTGAGTAGAAGTATTTGGATTTTGATCCAAATTACCCTAAAAAACAATACTATCTTTAAGTGTGGTTACCTACTCATCCTGTGTAGCAAAAATATCATCACTTCTTTGAGCATCATTCCCAAGATTTTCATATGGGAAACCTTTAGTGTTGGTATTTCCACCAGGCATAAAAGAGTGGCTAATATCACTCTGTGACCTTTGGTTACTAATTAAGCTAGGGTTTACTCTCTCGTCATCATTGGGTATCTCAATGTATTCAATATTAAAAAAAATTATATGATTAAATCTAGAAAAACATTTGAAGAAGAATCTATTTTTTCAGTGACAGAATCCTTAAAAGGAAAGATAGATTCAAAGAACTTAACATCCCTTGAAAAATGAATTGATGCCTATCAAGACTATATAACCTATAACCTTTCTTAAAATTAGAATACCCCATCATAACACACTTTTCAGACCTACTACCCAGCTTATCATGATTATTGACGATGGTAGCAAAACATAAACAGCCAATCACTCAGAATTGAGAGAGAGTAAGAGGTTTCTTATAAATCATCTAACGAGGTGTCATTTTCTTGCTTTCTTTATAACATACGAGGCTAAACCCTCCTTTGTATTAATATATGATTGCATGAAACTTAGGTTGTAGATCCTTTTGATGTTGCTTCTTCTTGATGAATATGCGCGTTAGGCTTTAGAAAACTAGCTTTTGTCTGTATCGCTGTTTATATGTTTAGAGAAATGCATGTAGTGTAGAAAGGATACCATCGGTAACAGTCTTCATACTACCTTACCCCGAATATGGTTTATCCCTCTTAAGTTATTTCACATGCATTTAATATACTCTTAGGGGCCTTGTAATAGTCTTCATACTACCTTACTTGTGCGTTTCCCAAACGGAATATTAAATAGACGACGAGTTCGTGTAATCCGTTCATGACCTAGGAAATATTTACACATATCATCACAAGTGTGAAAAGGCAACAGATTTAGGAGAAGCAATCTGAGGAGTAGTGCATGATTAGGTAAATACATTTGTTTATCATAAAGTTATCACTAGTAGCATAGATTATAATTAGTTTAGTTATTAGTTAAACAAACCAACCTCTCAAACCATAGATTTACCTACTTTCATAAAATATAAAAACTCAAAAAGAATCTTCTCTCAACCCCTAGAATTCTGTTAGACCGTGATTAGGCCTTCCCAACCTATTCCCCTAGAGAACGATAACAACCCTCGAGTCTTGCCTATACTACACTACAATGATTAGGTACACTGCCTAGGAGATTGTAAAACTTCCTGTGAAGTCTTCGCAACCCTCACATCATCATCTCACAAGGAGATTTTCCATGTAGCACAGAAGAAGAGAGTCTGTTGATAAGATAAGGAGCATTTAGAATACATTGAGTCCACAACTTTAAAGGAATTCTCCTCTAAAATAGAATGGATCTAGCAACATTAAGCAGATGCCTATGTTTCCTGTCAACAATACCATTTTGTTGTGGAGTGTAAGCACAAGAGGTTTGGTGAATTATACCTTTATTAGCACAAAACTTATTCATACTTTGGTTGACAAAATTTGTCCCATTATCACTTCTAAACATTTGAATTTT